>JACEFZ010006914.1:0-55000 GCA_014155875.1 Cepaea nemoralis | reverse complement strand
TATATATATATATATATATATATATATATATATATATATATATATATATATATATATATATATATATATATATATATATTCTGTTCATGATTGTTACTTAAGCTGTTGGGAATATACATTTTAATGTTACCCCTGGGGACATATTGATGTTGATGTAAGAATCCTTGTGTATGTCAGCACCACAAGAAGATAATGTTGAATAGCTGTGGCCTATAGTTTACAGCAGTAGAAAGGAGACGGGGAATTATGAGACAAAAGGCCTATGGCTCAGAACTCCTTGTCCTGTTAGGATAGATATAACATCAAGATGGATTGAAAGGTCAGGAACTCTCAGATCCATCAAATAGTTCCAGTAACAACATCAGAATAGAATATTGAGTGAGAGGATACCTTACTCACAAGAAGAGCTAGAATAGCTCAACAACAAGCGATGAGGGACAATGGAACGTGGAAATCCACTCCTATCTCCTTCCCCTTTTTTGTTTGTAATTGTGTTATAAACATGGTAACCTAAAACAGTAGATTAATTAGTAAATTAATAATTTAATGGGTGATGAAGTGGGAGGGAAAACCTACACACAGATACCATTGTTTCAAGGATTGAAGTGTTTTTCTCCTTGTATTTGTGGTGAATTTCCCTGATCACCTTGCATCCTGAAGTGAGAAGAGAACCAAACCTAAATCCCCTAGACATAAATTAGCCAATATTCTCTTAGATTAAAATCCACATCCCACACACATGCATCTAAATGTCACCGTTGTTTACCGTGAAACTAAATGGCATTGCTGGTTACCATTATCTAAACTCAACTGCTGCTTGCAGTATACTGTTTCATGATAGTCTTGCTATATGACAGAGTGATGTGTCTTTCGATAAAATCTATTGTTGACGTGTGCTAATTTACTTCTTCTTTATGTCTACGCTGCTACAGTTCTTATTTTTTAACCTCATGTTGTTATTGTCTATTTATGGCATTGTTAGCCTAATGTTGATTGGAGGAATGTGCCTTATACTGTCCTAGACTCTATTAAAAATCGAAACGAGAGTACAGAAAGCAAACAATATCAACTGTCAAATAGCGTATATCCTCAAACATCTAAGTATCAGCAAGCATACAAAAACCGACAACAACCAGATTTATTCATCCTAGCGCTGTGTTATCAATACCATACAAGGACAGTTTTTAAAACACACAGGCATCACATCATGTGAGGTGACATGCATAAAAACCGCATTTGGAAAAAAAAACAAGAAGATACAGAGAGAAAAATAAGAAATTAATAACAAGTGTAAGCATAACACAGATTACTGTCTTTATAGAACACAAAAGAATTACAAGGTTTGGATATTTAAATAAATGGAACAAGATCAACCAGAGGTTAGAGCGTTGTACATGTAAACACGGGGATACAGGGCGAGAAGACAACTCAGGAAGAGTTGGCTAAACGGAGTAAAATAGACATTGAAGAAATCAAATATTTCATTAGTGCAAGCAGCAAGACAAACGAAAAACATAAAATTACATCTCTGTGACGCTTCACGACAAAAGCAGCAGGACACAAGAAGAGGAAGAAGAAGAAGATTATCCACTGTCCCCAAGAAAAGGTATCTGGAACAGCCATTTATCTAAAATTTCACTACTTTATATCATTTTCTTATAGGCAGTGCATGTAGTATACAGGTTCCACGTAATCCGTGGTGTTAAACTATAGGAGAGCTCATCCGATAGGCGGACATATCATTGTGATGGATGTGGATATTGGCAGCCTCTTTGACAGCTCTGATGTGAGTAACCCTGGCAGGTTTCCCAGCTTGCGTCACCAGCAGATCTGTCACATTCACATTGAGTCCATCAAGACTGCTCAGATACTGGAAGTCCAGTCTGTCTCTGGCCACAGTTTCCTAGAGGAGGAAGATCATGCCGGTCTGTTGAGTTATGTACCAATGTAAGTGTTTTGTTTGTAAGTAAACAGTCAGGAAAGAGCCCTTTTACACACATTGATGTGTACTGGGTATATGGTGCTGGCCTCATAATTATATAGACCAATCGCCGCTCGAGGGATGCTGTTGTCAACAGCATGCATTCTGCCTTCACTTTCCTTTGCAAGATATGCCCTGATACCAACTGTGGACTGTGTCAAGTCCGTGAAAACTGCAGAAATCGGTTTTGATGCCAATAGAACCCATTATCACAGGCCCAACAGGTATGCATGCTAGCTACTGCGTTATTGCGAATGTCGTGTTTTTTGTAGGTCTATTTAATTTATTATGCAGGCTCCGTGGCGAAGGCGTTACGGACGCAGTTCGTAATGTTCCGACATGTTGCGGGACATGAGCTGCGAGCGATTTGGTAGCAGCCCACCTTGCGTTTTTTTTTTTTTTTACGAAATGGTATGAGTGCCGGTCGTTAAGAAAGCAATGGCAAACTACTGAACGTAAACTTGTCAAGAAATCACAACGGCAAAAAAATGATGGTGTTGACTGCGACGACCTGTAAATGATATGCAACTACTATAACTATATTTAACGTATTAACTCTTAGATTCAGCTCTTTACAAGCAATATAGACATTCAGTTGTATTGTGTAAAATCCAGCTCCAATCATGTTATCAGTGTTCAAAGTATTGCAGTAAACATAGAGAAAGTATAAAACCATGTAACAAGGTTGAAATGAAATAAATCGACATGAAACAAAATATATTTATAGTGTTATTTTAGCTTATCTGTAAAATTTAAATATATACTTGTATCTTAATGACTTAATGAGTGTTATGTTACATTATGTTATTTTATTTTATCTTTACAATCTAAATGTCACTGGAAGGCGTAGTCTTCTAGCATGACTCACTTGGAGTGAAGTATCTTGACAATGTCATGTCACGTTATCTCATCTCCTCACTTTAAACATAATGGCGTGACATTCGTCAAACAAACAAAAAACTGCTGTCCTTATTGAGGATATTAAGCAGGATAAATAACAAGTAAGTAACAGGGCCATAAAGTGTACTGACTACATTGTGCAAACCCCATATTTTATACCAACCGGCCGCGTTTGCTTTCCGTGAAATGTTCTAGTACTCATTATAGGCTGGATCGACCTGCGTGTCCAGTTCATTAAAAATAATTCCCCGTATTGAAGGGAATTCGAACACACGACCATCAGGTCTGCAGACAAATGTGCTTGCCACTGTACCACGGTGACTCCGTTAAGCAGGACAGGTCCATCATTATTCCCCCCCCCCCCCCCCGTCTCCAATTGTGCAGTTCCATCATTATCCCCTCTGTCTCAAATTGTGCAGTCTCATCATTATCCTCCTTGACTCCAAATGTGCAGTCCCATTATTATCCACCTTGTCTAAAAAATGTGCAGTCCCATCAATTATCCTCCTTATCTCCAAATATGCAGTCCCATCATTATCCCTCATGTCTCCACTTGTGCAGTCCATCATTATCCCTCTTGTCTCCAAATGTGCAGTCCCATCATTATCCTCCTTGTCTCCAAGCGTGCAGTCAATCTAGTCTGCAGTTAAAATGAACATTTTGCTCATCAATGCAAATTTAATTTGGTTATCCACATTGATATCTGTTCAATTTTAACGTGATTTTCCTGTTCTTTTGGTGGCATCTAAACTGCTGAATTCTTGTCATATGTCAGAAATATTTCTGCAGTCATGTTTACGAATAGTGTTCCTGCGTCTGTCAATTATTTTCTCACGCTATTGTTTCTGATTCATGCAAACCTTTCAATACCATTGAGTCTGTAGTTGGTGTATTCTAATGAGTGTCAATGTTCGACATGGTAACAAAGAGCCGAAATTAATACAATTTTGACAGCTATCAATTTTTATTCCTCGGGGAGATTTAAGTTCTATTTTAAACAATGAAGAAAATGGTTATGCCATCCAACTGTTTGCTGTACCCATGCTTCCACGTGTCTATTGATTTGACAATCACAAGTCCAAGTTCACATAGTTCATTTCTTGCTGTTCTTATAGGTCTTAGTTAGATATGACTGAGCTATCGTATGACAGTATACAGTACTACCTACTTTCTGTTAGAGCCGAATGTTGGGCGGCGCTCACCAAATCCGACACCCCCACATTGCCAACGGCTTCGGGCGGAGGGGTGTAATTGGGAGGGTACAAGCCTTACCCTAGTGCGAGGAAATGCAGCCTAAAGACTAAATGTCATGGCAGGACAGACCAGGCCCTAAGCTTTGATCGGCAACTGGTCTAGGATCGAAGCTCTGACAGGCGGACAGTTAGAGCATTGCTTTGCTGATCCGACAGCTTCTGCAGCTTGTCTTGTTCCAGATGTAGGGGTGTTACCTTTCCTTTGGAGAAAACTAAGCAGGCCGAGAGAGGGATCATGCTGCACGGGCAACACATGGTCTCTAAACCTAGCCCAGGCTTTGTGTTATGGGGAGGCACAACTCCATTTTACAAACTATCGTCTGTCAAGACGGCCAGGTGCCAGTCAACATTGACCTGAATAGTTGGTGACTTTCCTATTCCATTGTGTTTTATTTGCACCCGCTCGCAATGAACTAAAGCATAGCCCACCCAAGCGTAACTACCTCTAGTAGGAAGTGCACTGGGCTGGTGTTTGCGTCTGGATTAGCTTTCCTTATTACCAGTGTCCCTCGCCATCTGGCGAACCTACTCCGACTTCAGAGGCACTTGTAATTTTCGTTCTCAAGTCAAGGTCGAGAAGTCAACATTTTAGTCTAGCTGACAGGTGTAGGAGCTGAACCCGCTACTTGGGCATCAGCACATCGGAAGTTTAATAGCGAACGCTGTGACGCTTTCGTCCATGTCGACCTCCTTCTAGTCAAGTGATTTGAATAGTGTGTCATTGTTGTTCATTTTCATAGCATCCCTCTTATGTTGCTGTAGTGTTTAACGGTATTAATTTAATCACCTCAGTTTGCAGCTTGTATACCCAGTAATAACTTGCCGTTACTTGTGCTTTGTGTTTCCCTGTATTCGCTTATACGTGATTGTAATATTACACAGACACCTAGTGTTGGAATGGGTCTACAAACATTCGTTGCCAGGAGACAAAGTTACTAACAAGACACTAACACTTTATAGATATCGCCTTAAAGAGGTCCATCTTAAAGAGGTCCATTTAATCACAGTCCCAGTGGGCCCAATTTCCATGAGACAAGCTGACCCTTTCAGCAGTCCGCCCCTACATAAACTCTCTAATCAGACTAAACTACAACCAAGACAATTTTGGTAGCGGTAAGAAAATGATGAGTTTTTAAAAGTTCGGCCACAGGTTCTTCGTTTTCTGTAATTTCTTTAAGTGTCTTGCCTACTGGCGCATGTGATCATGCCGATCCACATACTCACACTGCAGTGCTATTTATAATGTACTAATATCTTTCTATGCCATGAAGCAAGATTTGGCATTGATTAACGTTATGATCAATACGTATCTAAAATCAGCATCACTGAATGTAACAGTGTGGCCAAGACAGTTTTGACATTATTTAATGATATAGTCAAATTTAACCTAAAATCAGTACCACTGAATGTCACAGGATTTTCAAGAAAGTCTCAGCATGATGTAACGTTATAGTCAACTTTCGCATAAAACAGTATCACTTAATATCACAGGCTGGTCATAATGTCTCAGTGTTATCCAGCTTATAGTTAACCCCCATAAAAAGATATTCATACTTACACTTAGCTTTGCTTCATTTTCCATCTTTTGCTTGTCAAGCATTTTCTCGTGTCTCTCTTTCTCCAGGTTGAGAGTGTGATGCAGATCATCTCTAACAATTAATGATGACAAAGGAATAACAAATTTCAATACAAATAAACTTATCATATTTTGAACACAGCTTATGGCCACATTAATTTCCTAGCTTATTCTATACCAAAGAAATCACATAAGCTCAGTGATCACTCCATCCATCACATACTTCATAGAAGTAACCTGTTTTCAGTATGTAGGGGTTAACATATAAGTTTATGCCATACATTCCTTACATCACATATTTCGAAGAAGCAACTTGTTGTCGTCAGTAATTAACATATAAGTATATGGATAGTTGTTTAACGTAAATCAGTTAAAAATACCACTTGCCAAAAACCCTTTGCACCAAAGTAATTCGTTAAAATGTAAAGATAAATCTTTGTCAAATCAAAATATACTAATGATACAGTCTGAAGGAAATCAGGTTACACGTACAAGTCAGCAACAGGTCCTTACATAAAATATCTCAAAGCTAATTAAACAATACGTAGCGTATGGCACCCAACGATCAAGTTTTACAAGAAACAAATGAATACCGTAAACTATGTCTAATTTCTCTAATAAGATAGTCACAATAATTTTGGACACGTTTTGAGAAGTAATAAATGTGAGAACTTGGTGACAACTTTCCTTGGACTGCCAGAGTAACTAACAACGACTGCCTGAAACAGGCTAATAAAACTAGAACATTATATACAGCAATAAGAAAGAGACAAACAGCGTTCTTTGGTCATGTGATGAGAAGAGAGGCATTGGAGAACACCGTGACAACTCGAAAGATCAAGGGGAAGAGAGGCAGAGGCCGACCAAGAGAAATGATGCTGGATGGATTGAGACGATGGCATGGAGGAATATCATCAGCAGGGTTGATCCAGAACACCAAAGATCGAGATCTGTGGGGAACCATGAACGCTTACGCCAGCGTGACAGGGCACTTGATGATGATGATAGTGACAACTGGCGAGATTGAGGGGAAAAGAACAAGCGGAAGGCAGAGACGTAAATATCTGGATGGCTTGGCCACGCGGCATGGTCGAGAGAAGAACACGGAGTTGACCCACGACTCTTGTGATCGTGTCAAATTCCGAAACATGACCGTCCACGCTTATCTGCATGACACGTGATGATCATGAGCGCATCGGAAGTGAATGCAGTTTCATAATCCCGACATGCTGGGTTCGAGGTCATGGCCGACTGGGTCTAGCAATATTGGTTGCCAGGAGACAAAGCTACTGAAAATACATTCGCATATTTAACGAATTGTCCAATGTGTACGGGGTGTCAACAGCATCATGTGGCTCACAGAGTTCACGAGTCTACTTCTAATATTACTGAGGAGTGTAGTATTTATTGATTTGTGCATTTATCACACGCCTTTATAATGCATATATTTTTATATTGTTGCTGTTCTCAGTTAGCCTTGAATGATGTGTGAATGAAATAATGTATGACAGAGAGTGATAGAAGGGCAGAATTTTAGAGGCCTGCGTGCCCAATTCTTAACCCTTTGAAAGTAAAGTTTGTTCGTTCGTTCGTTCACTAATCATCGGGCTATTACCCCCTCCCCCTTGTTTTTCGCCCATGTATTCCCCTTTCTCACTCTTCCTTTTTCTCAATATTTAGTGAGGGGTGGGGGAGGGGGGTGGACAAGCTGATCATTCACAACACAACAGGTCTATGAATCAGCAAGGCAGAACATCTTATAAATAAATATTCTACACAATGACAAACTCAAACAATGTTAACAGTTAACATTGAATAACCGAAAATTGGTTAAAAGGCAAGAGGTTCGACTTCATTGCACCGGGTTTTATCCTGTCTAGTTCAGTCTTTCCTCACAGAGCAGCTCCAAAGCTCGCACAGAGCATGAACACTGTAGCTCTGGCGACGACGACCCCCCCCCCCCCCCCACGCCCTTCCCCCAGGGATCTCCGACAAGACTGCACTCGAGAAACCGAATAACAGAGTCCCAAGATGAGCACGTCTGAGGGCGAGGGAGACGAACTACGGTCGGTCAGCGTGGTCGAATGGATAACAGCACTCGTTCTTAAACATCCGGTGCGCTGATGCCGAGTTAGTGCATTCAATCCCTACACCGGTTGGATGGACTAAATTACAAGGACGTCTGAAGGTTGAGTCACATTTGTTATTGACTTTCTAATGACTTTTTAACGGTTGGTTGGTTTTGTGATTGAAGTATGCTAAAGGCTGTGGTTAGACAGGTGTATTCCAAGCCATGTTAGTTGCCACGATGTACCTGGTAGACAAGGATGTTACAACGGCGTTGCTACCGCTTCAGGTTCAAATACCACAACAGAGAGGTCACCTGGTACTTATAACAGGGTCTAGGTGACTTGTTATGTCTGACAAAAAGACATGTTTCTAGGATTGTACTCTTCATTAATCTTAGTCAGTTTACCTAATAAGGATTAATCAACTGTGGCCTGAATTGTAATGTACGAGTTAGATCTAGTCCCTTAAAGGTTTAATTTATCTTGAGTTCAAACCAAGCATACACGGACTGGCACAATGTAATAATAACACTGGGTCGTGAGTGCAGAGAATGGGCAGAGGGCCACACAGAGTTTTAAGTGCAACAGCTAATCCAGAGCAACACACATCAAGGTGACATAGCCATCTACACCGATGGGTCAGTGGTGAGAAACAGACGTAGTGGCTGGGGCTTTATTGCAAAGGCTAACGGGCGAGTCTTGAAAAAGGAGAGTCTGGCATATGAGACTACGACCCCCAGCATGAGAATGGAGGTGGAGGCGATAACAGCGGCATTCCGGTGGCTAGAGGAGACTACTGCAACACACGTTGTATTCATTACGGATTCAAAGAGTATGCTTAGCAAGGTAGAGAAAGGAATGTTTCGTGTGGAATGGCTCTCGTCGCTTCAGAGGTCACAGATTGTGAGAATTGCATGGATATTTTGCCCTGGCCAAGCGGGTGTACGGGGGAATGAACAGGCTGATAGGCCAGCAGGGAATGCACCTCTTGGTGGTATTTTGCCTATGGACAAGGGGGAGGTGGTCGTGCGCTTGTGGGACCAGGTGGAGAAGGCGGAGGAACAGATTGAGAACCCATATGTGGAAAGAATGAGATTGCGGGGGATCGGCAGGGGTTCTGGAAGAATCTCAAAACTGAGAGGGAAGACCAGGAGAACTTTTAATCAGATAGCGGTGAGAACGATTAGTAGTATGACTCTTCGCTGGCTGTTGAACGAGGGGACGGAGCACGTATGGGAATGTCCTGAGTGCAGTGATGTCGGTTCTTAACTCAACTCAACCAAGCATAAACAAACTTATCAAAATTACAGAGATTATCTGAAACACAATATAGATACTAAATTTAAAGCACCTCAATATGTGTTAAATAATAAACGGTGGAAGAGAAAATAATGTACTTTTCTAATCTGTGCGCGTGCAGCAATTTCTCCAGCTCCAGTCGTTGTTCTGAAAACAAAACATAAACACGTAGCTTTTACTTTAATATAATACAACAGAGTGTTTTTGATTTTCAGATAAAACATTGGTTGAATCAGCCAACAATAACTGTATCCCTCATTCTGCTATACTTTGTTGTGTGGTGTTATCACTAAGTCAGTGAGGCTGTTCTGTTTTGCCAGACCTTCCATTCTGACAGACATTTCTGACAAACATGTCTTTCGTGGCTCTTCTCAATCTGTTTCCAAGATCTAAACGGTGACAGTGTTATTGCCATGTTCACGAAACATTACTTTCCTAGAGAAATATCTGGTGACAATTGTGTGAGGCGTCTATAAAAAAGAGGCACACAATGTTCTTTGGGCGTGTCTTCGGAAACGAAGCATTGGAAAATATTGTGAGAAATAGGAAATATCAGTGGCAGGAGAGCAAAGGCAGACCGAGAGAAATTGTGCTGGATGACTTAAGGTGGTGGCATGGAGGCGTAACGTTAACAGACATCATTGACCTAGATCTGTAGTGATACCTGAATGCCCATGCCATGTGGTAGGGCACCTGATGATGAGGTCAACCCCAAAAGCAAACTGGTCGGAACATCAACCCTAACATTGCTGGGATATTAACCCTGGAGCATTTTGTTATAGTATGTCCACATTTGCTTGCCTTCATTCACGATCAATTATTTTGAAAACTGTCTGTTGCATCGTTATGAAATTTTTCCAGCCGTCTTATTTACCCCCACCCAAGGAATATGTCTTTGATAGGTCCAAAAACAACTTAAATCATTGAAAGCGGCAACATTCCTTTGATGTTTTGCTGAACAACTAGTGATTTCTTGCTAACAAAGTTATTTTTACGGTAATGGAAGACCTGCAAATTCTGATGACACACAAAGGCGTATCCGGATTCGTATGGGAGTGGGTGCAATGAAAGAACTAGCTTAAAATTGACAGGGTCGGCTGCATTGCACCGGGTTTTTATCCCATATGGCTCAGTTTCTTTCCGCAGCGCGGAAAGCGTCGCACAAAGCACGAACTCCGTAGCTCCAGCGACGACCCTCGGGAGTCTCCGAAAAAATGCACTCGTGAAATGAAGGACGCGGCCCGGAATCGAACATACAACCTTCGGAGCCCGAGTCAGACGGCTTGACCACTTCACCACGGAGAATCCCGAGAGGGGTGCAATGTGTAATATTAGTAAAGACAGAGAATTTACAGAGGCACGGGGTAAATAATTTGTAAATTAACAGGAAAGTAGAAGGAATATATTTCTTACCTTATTTTTCATTTCCTTCTTGTTTCTTCAGCTGATGCTGATGCTGTAATGTTTAGGGCCTGCAATTCGTCTGAATAGTTGGAGCAAAATATCCCAGTAAGTGTGTACGTAGATTAAGGTCTGCGATCTGCTCAGACCTTAATCTGTGTCGGACGATTCCAGACGATTGCTCTCGGTTGCATAAAATTCAATCCATCCTTTCTCCAATAGTCCTCTTCCTCTTTCAACACATGGTCCTGACGTTTTTTCCAGTAACTTTTATCAATATTTAATAGCGCGGACAGACAGACAGACAGACAGACAGACAGACAGACAGACAGACAGACAGACAGACAGACAGACAGACAGACAGACAGGGTAGGGAGGTAGGTAGAAAGTTAGTGGGTGGTTGGATGGAGGCTGGCTGGCTGGCCTGATGGGTGGGTGGTGGGTGGGTCCGGTCGGCGGTCGGTCGGTCGGTGGGCCGGTCGGTGGGGGGGGGCCGGCGGCAGGAGGAGACAGACAGACAGACAGGGACGGACGGACGGAAGACCACCGGACCTCCGACCGATCCGACCGCACCAACAGACAGACGACAGACAGGACAGACAGACTAGACTAGATAGATAGATAGATAGATAGATTAGTAGATAGATAGATAGATAGGATAGATAGATAGATAGATAGATAGATACCGGTCGGTCGGTCGGTCGGTCGTCCGGCCAGCCGGCAGGGCAGGCAGGCAGGCAGGGCAAGCAGTAGGTAGGAGGTAGATAGATAGATAGATAGATAGATAGATAGATAGATAGATAGATAGATAGATAGATAGATAGATAGATAGATAGATAGATAGATAGATAGATAGATAGATAGATAGATAGATAGATAGATAGATAGATAGATAGATAGATCCCCGCCAGGAGCCGGGCCGAGCCAGCTAGTTTATTTATATAATCACATTTCATGAAAGAACCCACAGTTTGACGACACCTCTGAACTACCCCATATAAATTCCCTCAGTCTGCCAAAAGCGAAAACCGCGCAGACAAATTTCAAAAACAGCGGGGGTGTGTCTTGTTGAAGCGGTAATACTCTTAAAATGATGGAATGAATGCGGGGGCAATAAAATATATACCGCATATAAACAAACATTGAAATCTGCTGTACAATCTCCAGAACAAAAATATTTTGTTGGGTGGACATAATTATAAGGTTATATGCTAAATCTCATAATTTTCCCTCAGTTGGTTACTGAGATATTGAATTTTATATTGAGGCAACAAACAAAAAAACACACTACAGTGACCTGTTTACTGTCATGACTAATCAGTACCCACGTCAGTCCATTATCACAGCTACCAATTATCATTGGCAACTTGCCGTCTTTACAGACGATAGTTTGTTACACTGTGCTTCACAAAGACATAATAACTACAACCCATGGGGGTAGCCAATGTGACTGATCAGACCAATTCGCGCTCAGTGTGTGACCTATCTGCAATAATTTTCTCCTTTGTCTTTATTCCATTTCTGATTTATCACAGCAAATAAGTGGAGAATAGGTCCAAGTACAGAAACAACAGTGATTCCTTTCCTCTCAATCTCCAACAGTCTCAGCAGAAATGTTACAATGTTCAACTCATAAACAAATTATAATTTAATCAACTAAGCTGATAAAGAATGGAAACTAAACAGAGAGTCTCAATATCTCAAAACGTGTTGGGAATTGAATCAGTCAATCATCATTATCATGTCGCAAGCAGAATTACGCTCTCATCAGGCACGCACGAAAGACCCTCGATGTTTCACCAGTTCCCCTGCTTCAAGCATTCTCATGATTATGGTTGCATATATTTTAAGGATATCACAATCAACTCCAGCGTGGTTTTTTTTTTTTTTTGGTTTTTTTTTTGGGGGGGGGGGGGGGGGGGGGCTGTTTGTGATTTTTACGTCCAATAGTTTACCATTGCTTTCTGAACTACCGGCACTCATACCATTGCATGAAAATCAGCGCAAGGCGGTCTGCTTCCAAATCGCCTGCAGCCGTGTTTCGAACGCTGTATGCTGGATTGCGAATTCCATTCGTAACACCTTGGCCACAGTGCTGGAAATAAGAAAAGCGCATGTGAAATTACAGAAACGTCTAGAGAAAGTCTAACGAAGTTATAATTACAGACAGATCTAGAGAAAGAAGTGTGTTCAGTTAGTCATGTTTCCATTACCCCTACCCGGTTTAACCTCATAAGCGAAGTTATAATTAGAGCCCATCCCAGCCTCAGATTAATAATCCTATGACCGAATCAACCACATTTGGGAAATTAATTTGAAAGGGATTGTTGTCCATATGGGGTAATGGCTGAAAACGACTCTTGACAGAGTAACCAATTGCATGACTAAGCTTCATTTAAACACGAGAAGATTTTCAAGTAATTCAGGCCACTAGCTGTCTCAGTGAACTCTTCGTACCTGAAATGTAAAAAACCGCAGCATCAATAGAAGAACAGACTTGATCATCGGTGTCTTAAACTTGTACAAGTGTGTCATACCCTGCGCAAGCCTCTCTGTGTCTGCCTGAAGTTTCTTGTGTATGAGTTCTTGTTCTTGAACTTCTCTTTCATACTACATCACGTTGGCATGTTACAGCGAGTAATATGTTGTGGGAGAAATGTGGCAAATATCACTTTAGTGAAAATAAATTACTGTGCATTGTATGTGCTCTGCTGTTTTTTTTTTGTTTTACAATAATAATAATAATAATAATAATAATAATAATAATAATAATAATACAATTAGTAGCTTAAGAACTATTTTGGGCAGGATGAGTTAAAGTGACAAATGAGTCTGAGTGACTTATTGTAATACTTATGGCAGAAATCAACCAATCATGTGCAATTCCAGAAAGCGTGGGCGGTCATGATTCGCCATTTCACTCGATCGCCAGAGTCATGGATCAGCTCAGTGTTCCTGTCTCGACCATGCCATGTGGCCAAGCCATCCAGGTATTTACTTCTCGGTCTTCCCCTGGGTCTATTCCCTTCAATCTTGCCGGTTGTCACTAAGTTCTCCAATCCATTTCTTCTCATAACATGTCCAAAAAATGTTGACTGTCTACGTCTAATTTCTCCAATCAATTTACGGTGTTCATTTGTCTCCTGTAGTACTTGGTCATTGGTGTTTCTGTCTGTCCATGGTATTCTTTGCATTCTCCTCAGAAGCCAAATTTATGCAGCCATCAGTTGTTTTTTCAACTTGACTGCACATTGTCCAAGTTTAGTTTAGTTTAGTCGTCGGATCAACATCACGGCACACGGTTTAACCCATAAGTGCTCCGTTTTCCTCCTAACTCTAACCTGAGTCTGGAGAAACTCAGCTCAATGCACGAACTCCGTTGCATCGGCGAGGATCCTGAAATACTTTGGGCAGATTTTTAACTGGAAATTTTGCCCGGGCAGCGCCGTTAGGCTACTCTTTTTCGATTTCCAACTGCCAAGGGATTTTTTACGTGCGCAACAATACACACGGGCGTCCGATCTCACTACCCAGAGACCAGGGGAAATTTTATTACTGGAAATCCAGGTGGATTTTTAAAATAAATCCCGGTCCTCATTTGGCCTGAACCCGGGACCTCCAGCACTCGAGGCAGACACCATACCTCGAGACCACCCAATACAAAAGAACAAGCTCTATATATCCCCTCAACACTCTTTTTCTCGTTTCAATTGACATCTTTTTATTGGTCAGTATGTTTTTCATCTTGCTAAAGGCTACTTTCGCCATGGCGATTCTTGTTCTAATCTCTTCAAGGCATCTCCCATCAGAAGTTATGACTGTTCCGAGATAATTGTACCGATTCACTTGTTGAAGAATATTCAAATTTTCTTGTATATTACATTTTGGTATTTCTTTCTTCCTAGTGACGACCATAATCTGCGCCTTTTACAATTTAATTCTAAGCCCAGTTGTTCACCGTGTGCAACAACCACATCTACTAATTGTTGCAGACCCTGCTCATTGTCTTCAATTAATACTGTATCATCTGCATATCTAATGTTATTGATGTTTCGTCCTCCAATGTTGATTCCATTTATATCTTCTACAGCTATATCTATCTATGGCAAAAATAGCTAAAGTAATAATTGTGATTGGATGATTTATTTTAATAACTGGTGAAAATAGTTAAAATAACAATTGTGAAAGAGTGACTTATTTTAATAACTGGCAGAAATAGTTATAGTATAATTTTGCTAGAGTGGCTTAATATAATAACTGTTGCAAAAATAAAGTAATACTTGTAATAGAGTTGCTTGATGTAATAACTGTGTCAAACATAGTTAAAGTAATAACTATAACAATGCCGGTTATATAACTGGCTGATAAAGAAGGAGCAAATGTACATTATTATAGTATTGTACAATATGCACATAAATAAAAATAATGTACTGATTCTGTCATTTTTTGGAACACGAGTAAGAAACTCACATATTTAGACTAGAGATTAACGTGGTTCAAGCTGGATTTATTAGACAAGGAAGAGAAACAAGAGATCACATACTCAACATTCGTTTAATAATAGATAAGTGCAGAGAATTTAATGTAAACTTATTCTCATGTTTTGTGGATTATTCAAAAGCATTTGACTGTGCACAACATCAGAAACTTTCGAAAAACATGAACATGTGTATATTTCAGCTTGAACGATAAATCTAATTATTTCACTTTACGTTATGTGACATCTGCAGTAAGTACCTGAAGAGATGCAGCAAAATGTGCCAGGCAATAAATCGTACTATATAAGGTTTGTGTCTTCGTTACTCAAATAATGAGAAATATCAGAGATGATATAATCAGGGAGCAATATGATGCCCTAAATATCGGTGGTCATGAAATACCAGAGATTCGATATGCTGATGATACAGTATTATTATCCACATCACAAAATGGTATAGAAAACTTAATAACCTCAACCCAAAGAAATAGTGAAAATCACAACTTATATCTTAACATAGCAAAAACAAAGATAATGCATACAGATAAAACTAATATGGAGAAAGAAATATATGTTAATGAGGAAAGATTGGAGGTGGTGGAAAATTTCGAATATCTTGGGTCATTGATTACCAACAATGGTGACACAATGAAAGAAATTAAACGACGACTATCAGTTGCTCTTCAAAGACTAAAACAACTGAATAAATTATGGAGTGGGACAGATAGAACTACAAAAATTAGATTTTTAAGAGCATGCATCTTTCCCATTGCAACATACGCCTGTGAGACCTGGACACTTACTAAACAAGCTGAACAGCGCATAAATGCCTTTGAATACAAATGTTATAGACGTGTATAAAGAATATCTTGGGTAAAGAAAAGAACGAATGCATCCATACTTCAAGAGCTAAATATTGAAGAGGGTAGGCTATTAATGACGATAAAATAAAGAAAATTGAAATACGAGTATTTTGGTCACTTGAAACGTCATGAAAGTTTGGAGAGAACAATCAATAACGGAGGGGTATATGCTTGGGAAGAGGGGAAGAAGAACTCCTAAGAGAAAATAGGTGCAGGATGTGGCGGATGATTTCCAGATGGTTGTACCGGACGCGGGACATCTTGCTTGAGATCGAGAAGTTTTCCGGAAGGTTGTTATGGGAGCCAAGTTCTGCTAAGGACATGCTACTGAATGAATGAATGAATTTAGAATGTGTGGAAAGACAAGAATGAACCATTTTTTTCTGTTTACATTGTTAACACTTAGTCATAATTATGGTTTTCTCATCCTCCTGCTGCTGCGGCTGCTGCTGCTGCTGCTGCTGCTTCTTCTTCTTCTTCTTCTTCTTCTTCTTCTTCTTCTTCTTCTTCTTCTTCTTCTTCTTCTTCTTCTTCTTCTTCCCTGTGGCTATTGATATTAGAAAAGAACTGTTATCGGCTTTTGACTTTTCTACAGTGCCACTCTTCAGCGAGAGATGTACCTGCGCCGTGATACCCGCGCTACTGGTCTACTGACCGATGCTGGTCGCATGGACATTTGTGACTGCCAATACCATTGAGTGAGAGATCCACCTCTCGCTAGACTAGCAGTGCTCTAGATACTTTCGGACTTTGCCCAGAGAAGTGTCTTAGTTTCATCGCCACACGAGAGACAGTAAGTGTGCCTACCCTAGTGTGGTCCAGACTGCAGTGACGTCATCAAAAAGAGGTCTCAAGTCTTAGTGGTTCGACACGCCAGCTATCCTGTCCAAGGGGAAGAAGCCGATACCTGGCCGGAGGCATGATATATTCGGTGAGCGTGTCTGACTTACCACATAGTGTGATACTAGAGCTCCTGACTGTGATGACACTACATTCGTGAGGCTGCTCGAATCTTGCCACGACTTATCTCTCATCGATACTGCGAGGCCTATCTTGGAGTTATCATCATCATCCTAATTCATCTTGTATAATACACCATATTGTTATCATAGTTAGATACCAGAGTTGTGTCATGAGTTCAGGACGAGGTTTGAAAGAGGTAACGTCCCTTGGTTGAGAGTGAGGGAGATAGTGATCCAAGGGCTGAAGGGGTTTTGTGGACTGAGGTCACCTATGTCCCAGGGCTAAAGACATCCCGTTGTTAAAGTGTGATAGCAGGTTCCTCTCACCCCAGGGAGTGTTGTTGCATTCTTCTTCTTCGTCTGCTGCTGCTGCTGCTGCTGCTGCTGCCTTTTATCTCCCAAGGCAAGACTTGTTCATGATTGGTTGGGGTGTATAGCTAATATTTTCTCATCATCATCAAGTGCCGTGCCGGCTGGCGTAGGCGTTCATGGCTCTCCATAGATCTCGGTCTTTGGTTTTCTGGATCAACTCTGGTGCTGATATTCCTCCATGCCACCGTCTCAATCCATCCAGCATCACTTCTCTTGGTCTACCTCTGCTTCTCTTCCCCTCGATCTTTCCAGTTGTTACGATGTTCTCCAATGCCTCTCTTCTCATCACGTGACCGAAGAAAGATGTTTGTCTCTTTCTTATTGCTGTATATAATGTTCTAGTTTCATTAGCCTGTTTCAGGCAGTCGTCGTTAGTTACTCAGGCAGTCCAAGGAATTTGCAACATTCGTCTCAGGAACCACATCTCTGTTGCTTCTAATTTCTTCCTAATTTGTTCATTTACAATCCACGATTCACTGCCATACAGCAAAGCTGGTTCTATATAGCATTTCAGCACTCTCTTTCTTACATTCAGTGACAGTGACTTATTGCATAAGATATTCTTCATTTTCTGAAATGGGGCTTTTGCCTGCCCTATTCTACTCCTAATCTCTGTTGTACATCTTCCATCTGATGTTATAAATGCCCCTAGGTATCTAAAATTATCAACTTGGTTAAGGATTTTCCCTTCTATTTCTATGTCACATTTTGGTGTCACCATTTTCTTTGATATTACCATTGTTACTGTTTTCTTGATATTCAAGGAGAGTCCTTTCCTTGCACTCTCTGTTACTACAACGTCTAATAATTGTTGTAGGTCTGTTGAATTATCCGCCACCAATACTGTGTCATCTGCATAGCGTATATTATTTATATTATAACCTCCAACTAGTATTCCTGGCATCTCTTTGATCTCTCTCATTATTACTTCGCTATACAGGGAGAAAAGATCTGGTGACAAGACACACCCTTGTCGTACTCCTAGCTTTATCTGTTCGTAACTACCCTCTTTATTTCCCATTTTAATTGCTGCTACTTGGTTCCAGTAAACATTCTTTATTATTCTTAAATCTTTTCCATCAATGTTGATATCTTCCAACATTTTAATCAGTTCATCATGTTTTACTTTATCAAATGCCTTAGTATAATCTATGAAGCACAAATATATGTCTCTCTGTTTCTCTATTGACCTTTCTATTAGTGTCCGTAATGTATAAATTGCATTGTTTGTGCCCTTTCCTTCCACAAATCCATACTGTTCTTCACTAATTTCCATTTTTATTTTCTTTTTGATTCTTCTCATTATGATTCTGAGTAGAAGCTTAGTGATATGGTTTATAAGGTTAATTGTACGAAAATCTTCACAATCAATTGCTCCTGGTCTTTTTGGTATAGCTATAAATAAAGATTTCAGCATATCACTGGGTAAATATCCACTGCTGTATATATCATTCAACATTTTGGTTAATATATCTACTCCAAATTCTCCCAATACTTCTAATTCTTCTATTGTGATTTCATCTGGCCCAGCTGTTTTTCCTTTCTTCATACGTTTCATAGCGTCAGCGACTTCTTCTTTCAGAATAGGTGGACCTTCTAAGTTACTATCTTCTGTTAATTCTTCCCTTTCTCCTTCATATAATTCTCTTAAATACTCATTCCACCTCTTCATTATAGCATCTTCCTCTAATATTATCTTTCCTGTTTTTGATTTCAAACACCCTGTATTTATTCTTATTTTTCTTCCTGTAAGCTCACTGATTTGTCTGTGCATATTTTTTGTATCTTTAATGGAATTTAATTCAATTTTTTTGCATTGCTCGTTTAACCAACTTTCTTTAGCCTTCCCACATTTATGTTTTATTTATTTATTTATCTTAGCGTATTCTTGTTTGTCATTTTTACTCTGTTTTCTTTTGTCCATCAGTTTTAAGATATCTTCATTCATCCATTTTTTTTCTTAGCTATTTTGCCTCTCTCCGGTAATACTTCTTTGCTAGTTTGATGAATGGAGTCCCTTAACATTTCCCATTGTTCATCTATACTCTGTATTTTAGTTATTGCATTGTACCTATTTTTCACAGTCACTCTGTATTGTTCTTGCATTTCTTTATCTATTTTCAGAACTTGAATAACGAAGACACAAACAATAGATTGCACGATTTATTGCCTGGCATATTTCGCTGCATCTCGTCAGGTACATACTGCAGAAATCACACAACTTACGTGAAATTAACTAGATAAATCCTTCAAGTTGAAATATACACAAATTCACATGTAGATGCCAGGCCGTTTACATTGGCCGAACGGAGAGACAGCTTAACAAAAGGGTGTCAGAACACATACCTCAATGGGTCAACAAGATACAACACACAGGAGATGATAGCCACGAGGAGCCGACACACCGGAAGCTCCCGGCGTCTTCAATCGGCAGGCACATTGTCGCCAGTCGCCATGTTGTGTCCAGAGAGACTGCATTTCGCGTGTTGTTTAGAACACAGAATACTCGCTTGTTAAAATTTGCAGAAGCAATTATGATCTATCAACGCAAGCCAGAATTGTGTAAACAGAAAGACATGTTAGTCAGCTTAAAATTACCGTGGTAGACAATCGACATTACTGTGCGAAATTGTGTATATTTCAACTTGAAGGATTTATCTAGTTAATTTCACGTAAGTTGTGTGATTTCTGCAGTATGTACCTGACGAGATGCAGCGAAATATGCCAGGCAATAAATCGTGCAATCTATTGTTTGTGTCTTCGTTATTCAAATTCACTACGGGAAAACATTGTTTTGTATTTTCAGAACCTCTTTATTAAGTTTCATGTTCTTAACCATTTTTTTCCCTCTCTTTAATCTTACTTTTACTTGTCCACATAGTGGTACATGATCACTATTACAGTCAGCACGAGGCATTGTCTTTACATTAATTAAAGCATTTCTAAATCTTTTATTAATTAGTATGTAGTCAATTTGGTTGCGTGTTTTCTTATCAGGGCTTATCCATGTGTACAGTCGTCTTTTATGGTGTTTAAACCATGTGTTTCCAATTATCATCTCATTGATATTTGCCCATTCTATTAGCTTTTCCCCTCTTTCATTTCTTGTACCTAAACCATAATTCCCCACTACATCCTCCATTTTTCCCTTTCTACTTTTGCATTAAAATCACCAAGTATTATTTTATTTCTTGTGATCCAATTTGAGCCATCGCCATTTCTATTTCGTCGTAAAAGTGTTGTATTTCTTCATCACTACTGCTTGCTGTTGGTGCATATACTTGTATAATATTTATGTCTATTGGTTTGCCTTTGATTTTTACCATAATAACTCTATCTGAAATACACCAGTATCCATTAATTGACTTGGCTGTTTTTTCGTCTAATATTATTCCTACACCTTTTTCATGTGTATCCCCTCCAGAATAAATTATTGTATGATTGTCAGCTATAATTTTGCCCGATCCCTTCCATCTCATCTCACTAACGCCTAGTATATTCATTTTCATGCTATCCATCTCTCCTAGAACATTGGTTCTATTTTCTACGGAATGAAATAACCAGTCTCACACCAACCCTCCTTGATCACCTCCTATTACATAAATGGTAGTTACTATTCTTTTCTTCTCTTGTGGGCCCCAATAACACACAAGTGATAATTTTATTTGTGTCTGCCTTTACTGATTGGTTTATATAGAGAAACACTACCTTATGTCTCAAATAATAACCCATTGGTTTATAGAGACAAACACTCTCTATCTGGCTCATAGCTAATTGGTTGATAGTGACAATTAATATACCATAAGTCTCTGCTAATAGCTAATTGGTTGATAGTGACAATCAATATACCATAAGTCTCTGCTAATAGCTAATTGGTTGATAGTGACAATCAATATACCATAAGTCTCTGCTAATAGCTAATTGGTTGATAGTGACAATCAATATACCATAAGTCTCTGCTAATAGCTGATTGGTTGATAGTGACAATCAATATACCATAAGTCTCTGCTTATAGCTAATTGGTTGATAGTGACAATCAATATACCATAAGTCTCTGCTAATAGCTAATTGGTTGATAGTGACAATCAATATACCATAAGTCTCTGCTAATAGCTGATTGGTTGATAGTGACAATCAATATACCATAAGTCTCAGCTAACAGCTGATTGGTTGATAGTGACAATCAATATACCATAAGTCTCAGCTAATAGCAGATTGGTTGATAGTGAAATCAATATACCATAAGTCTCTGCTAATAGCTGATTGGTTGATAGAGACAAACAATGTATATTCAGCTTCCGCTGAAAACTGATTGGTTAATAGCGTCAAATACTTTACGGCCAGTTTAAGAGAGTAACCAATTTACTGACAGAGACAAACACTCAACCTTCAGTTTTAGCTAATAGTCAATAGGTTGATAGAGACATACACTCTACCTTCAGTCTCAGCTCTGTTCTTTGGACGATCATCACATCATGCATCATTTGAAGTTTATCGTGAGCAAAATAACCCCGGAAAACGACTTTTGACACTGAGTAACCAATGTCCTGACTGCGCTCCTTTAAGTGTGAGAAGCTTTCCAAGTTATTTAGGTCACTAGCTGTCTCGGTGAACGCTTCATATCTGAAATAGAAAAACAGCAGCAACAATAGAAGAACAGACAGCTGATTCACAGTCTCAGCCGGCAATGAGATTCTCGGCTGATTCATGGTCTTAGCCGACAATAGGATTCTTAGCATTCCACAGCGAAACCACTTGCTCTGTTCTTTGAATATAGCATCTGTTTCACAAACACATACAGTAATGTATACATTATATAGTATCGTAAGACCCGCTTGTTGAATTTCATGGACACGATTCTATTTCAGATAACAATATTCAGCTGACGATATTTATTTGACAGAGTGTGGAGTTTGTTTATTTATTTTGCAAGTTTTCTGTGTACTGATGTTTTCATGTATTGATTTTATTGATCCCGCATAGTTAAATCTCGCTTCGTTTATCATTGTTGTTGCACTTGCATGTACTTTACTCCCTGGCCGATTTCTTTTACTGTTTGTTTAGTCTTTTAAGTTGCATGTCCTTCACAGGACGTAGCAGTCAACCTTTCAATACCTTAAATTTCACTGTCGTCTTTAAAAAATAATTAGCACATTGTCATCAGCAAATATTATCAGAAAAAAAATCTATGGAGCAAGTTGAACGATAGAATTGGAGAAGGCGACGACCATAAAGTAGCTGGATTCCCGTTGTGATAGATAATTTACACGTGATTGCAACTCAGCCTCTTTGGTCATGTGATGAGAAGCGAGGCATTGGCGAACATCGTGACAACTGGAAAAATCAAGGGGAAGAGAGAGAGATGCAGACCAAGAGAAATGATGCTGGATGGATTGAAACAGTGGCATTGGGGTATATCATCAGCAGAGTTGATCCAGAACACCAAAGACCGAGATCTGTGGAGAACCATGAACGCCAACGGCAGCTGGAAGGACACATGATAATGATGATAAGAAACTCAAAAGAGGCAGAATATCTAGTTTATGATAGACAGACATTTCGAAAGACGGTTATGGTGGACAAGTTATGCAAATGATAAGCCACTCAATGATGGTAATCATCGGTATAATAACATAAATAACACGGCAGGAACATACAGTGTTCTATGACCAGCACATTTCTGTAGGCCTGGGTGCACCGAGGTATAAGTGGCCAGACTTTCCCTGCCTTACCGAATGACGAGAGCTAGCATCGAACCTTGTCCTCATAACATTGAAAATTACAAAGTGTAGGCCATAAGTTGCTGCCCAGCAAACTTGTCAGTAAATGAAAAAACCTACCAACTTGTAGATAGAGCCCGTTACCGTGGGTGGAATCTGTCTAGCTAGAGGAAGTAAACCCAACATAAAGTCGGACATACTGAACTTAGATGTGCATAACTGGGTGTAACACCATCCCCCCCCCCTTTCCCTTTGAAACAGAAACAAAGAAGAAGATGAAAGTAAAATTCTTGGTCATCCTAAATGTCTGGCTCTTGACCTCCACTGAATGCAAAAGCAGCCAACTTCTCCAGTGTTTACTACACATGACCAACATCTCATTACGGCAAAGTCATAAAATTGACATGAATTGACAGAAGCATGGACCTAGACAGTCAGGATTTTTCGGGCACATAGTGAGAAAAGATGTGCTTAAAGGTTTGGAGGCAGCTGATGATATCCACCTCCTCTCTGTGACGCTCTACGGCAATATGACAAACAAGAAGAAGAAGAAGGCAGCTGGCACAGTTGATAGGAAGGAAGCACAACAGAGCAGAGCTGGTTGCCCGGATAGTTTGGTCACACGGCTTAATCAGGCCGGGTACACAGATCTGGCCCGTGACTGAATATCGTGTGAGATGGCCAACCGTGACTGCCAAAGGTCAACGGCTTGGCACATGATGATGACAGACGCATCATTGATAACAATTTTTAACAAGTGTTTATATTCAACAGGCAGTCAGTATTCAATTCAGAATCTTATAAAAAGACAACAAATATTATTTCGAAGGGTTACTTACGTTCTTTTCGCAGCAAAAGCAATAACGTCCGCACATAGACAACTGAAGAAGAAATAATTAATCACAATAAATAAATGGACACGTTGCATATAAGTATGTAAGTAACAAGCAAGCAAGCAAGTAAGTAAGCAAGTAAGTAAGTAAGTAAGTAAGAAAGTAAGTAAGTAAGTAAGTAAGTAAGTAAGTAAGTAAGTAAGTAAGTAAGTAAGAAAGTAAGTAAGTAAGTAAGTAAGTAAGTAAGTAAGTAAGTAATTAAGTAGGTAACAAGCAAGCAAAGCAAGCAAGTAAGTAAGTAAGTAAGTAAGTAAGAAAGTAAGTAAGTAAGTAAGTAAGTAAGAAAGTAAGTAAGTAAGTAAGTAAGTAAGTAAGTAAGTAGGTAGGTACGTAGGTAATTAAGTAAGTAAGTAAGTAAGTAAGTAGGCAGGTAATTAATTAAGTAAGTAAGTAAGTAAATAAGTAAGTAAATAAGTAAGTAAGTAAGTAAGTAAGCTAAATACACTTCTACACGCCTATAAATGTACTGGCTATATGGTGCTAGCCCGTATTTGTGTAGACCAAATGGCACTGGATGTGTGGTGTGATCAATATCACGCTGACCGCTTTTACTTCCACGGATATCTCTGGCTACCCATCTTGGGCTGGCTCGACCTGGGACTTCAAATCCATTTCTTTTACAATCCGTCTCTAATAGGGAACCGAACACGTGAACACCGGGCCGGTAGAAAAAGTGTGTCAGCCACTGGAATCAGCACTTAGAACAGTACAATTCTGAAACAATTATCACCATGATCATCAAGTGATTGATTGATTGATTGATTGATTTAGGAATCGACATCACAGCATTCGGGGCATTCCCATAAGTGCTCCTTATCATCATCAAGTGATCTGCCAGCTGGCGTAGGCGTTCATGTCTCTCCACAGATCTCGGTCTTTGGTGTTCTGAATGAACTATGCTGATGGTATTCCTCCACGCCACCGTCTCAATCCATCCAGCATAATTTCTCTTGGTCGGACTGTCCCCTTGATCTTTCGAGTTGTCACGGTGTTCTCCAAAACCTCTCTTCTCATTACATGACCAAAGAAAGCTGTTTGCCTCTTTCTTATTGTTGTATATAATGTTCTAGTTTCATTAGCTTCTTTCAAGCTATCGTTGTTAGTTACTCTGGCAGTCCGAGGAATTCGCAATATTCGTCTCAGGAACCACATCTCTGCTGCCTCCAAGTTTTTTTCTCTAATTTGTTAAACAGTTATATTTTGCGAAAATGAACTAGGCAGTTCGTACGAATTAATAAAATGACCCATTGCAAAGAAGAGCTCTAATCAAGCTAAGTAACTCTTTTATAACAATTAAAAACTGTTGCTGTTTATTGTGTAGTCCCGAAGCAATTTCCTGCTATGAATCTGTGGTGTGACAGAGCGATCACATGTTTAATGTGCCTGAAGGCAGGAAGGAATAGGTGGCCAATCTGTCCGTCACTATCACCAGGCGTCGAATCCGCGTCCGACACATGCTCATAACCATATCAGCACAGCTATTATTTAATTTCTAAGACAATGGGCTTACGGTGACAGGCCCATATGTTAATAGACTCATTGGCACTCGGTGTGGGATGTGGTAGGTATCAAGCCGGCCTATTTACTTTCCAAGACATCGCCTGGTACATATTTTAGGGTTAGTTGACCTGGCAGAACAGGTCAACTTTTAACATGTTAATCCGCTCTCAATGCGGATCGAACTCATGACCAGCGTGTCAGCAGTTTCAATGCAATGGAGGTCGACATGGATTTATTTATTTATTGAAATAAAAAAAACCTCTCTTAAATGAATTAGAATATGACCACTTGAGGTATGAGTCGCGCGTCACAACCTCCTCACTCACTCCTACAAACTTAAATAATTTACTAAAAACTTATACCTACATGTACTTACTTTATAAAATCAGCCATAGGATCGTTTGTTGAATTCAGCTGCAATGAAAGTACAACATTCAGTTTCTTAACAGAAAATATGGTACTACGGTGATAATTTCAATATCATGTTCGGGGGAGGATTCGACGCCACCGTTGCCTATTTTGCTGAGTGAGGGTTGCACTGGCCAACTCTTCCCCTGTAAAACCAGACTTGTCCTATCACATCACTGATCCGTATCAGGCTTCAGCTTCTGTATACATTTTGAAGCTGGCCCATTGGCAGAGCGGCTAGGAAGTTACGCTGATAATGGCATGAGCTCGAGAGTTACATTCCTGGGCTAGTCGCTCGCTACAGGAGGGAAAGACTGACCACCTATTCCATCATGCACTCCGGCCTACAGGAGGGAAAGAATGACCACCTATTCCAGCATGCACTCCGGCCTACAGGAGCGAAAGACTGACCACCTATTCCAGCATGCACTCCGGCTTACAGGAGGGAAAGACTGACCACCTATTCCAGCATGCACTCCGGCCTACAGGAGCGAAAGACTGACCACCTATTCCATCATGCACTCCGGCCTACAGGAGCGAAAGACTGACCACCTATTCCATCATGCACACCGGCTTACAGGAGCGAAAGACTGACCACCTATTCCATCATGCACTCCGGCCTACAGGAAGGAAAGACTGACCACCTATCCCTCATGCACTCCGGCCTACAGAATGTGGTGGTTCTAACACATAAAGACCAATAGCAGGTTCCTTGTTTCGGGACTCGTGTATGTGTGTGCGTGTGCGTGTGCGTGTGTGTGTGTGTGTGTGTGTGTGTGTGTGTGTGTGTGTTTTAAACGTTAAAATACATTCATGGAGATATTATTATTCTTATTTTCTTAGCAATACAATTATGTGTTTTATCTGTGCTTATTTTCAAACAAAGTAACTCAAGAAAAAAGTTTTAAAATATGATTGGCATTCAAAATATGCTTGTATTGAATTAATTACCACTTCAGGGTGTCATGTGTCAGCTGGTTGTCATTGAAAATAAGATGTCAGACTTGGAGTCGTGTACTTGACAAACGAGACAAAATTGTGCACAGCACAGGTAGCTTCTTCTGCTTCCTCTTTGGCTTCTTGTTTCCTTTCAAGGGAAGTGAGTCACACTAGCAATGTGCCTGGTAAGTTCAGAGGTCATTGTGTCCAAGTCCTACGTGCATTTGTGCAAGGTTTACCACTCTTCCGTGACGAAGGGGTTACGGACTCAGTTCGTGATCCCGCATATCGCCTTCGAAACTCAGCTGCGGGCGATTTGGCAGCAGACCGCCTTGCGTTAATTTTTTTTAATAAAATGGTATGGCTACTGGTCGTTCAGAAAGCAATGGCAAACTTTTTTTTTTTTTTTTTCCCGCGTTTCCATCCTGTTTCAGGATATTGCGGTCAACACCAGCATCTTTCAGCTGTATGTTGATTCCTAGGCTAGATTACGCTCATCAGCACGCCACGACTTTCTGAGCGACCGGCTCCATACTCTCATAAGTCACTTTTGCGATTCGAACCACTGCTAATTCTCGTCGCGTCACGTGACGAGAGTATTCGGAGTTAGCGGAGAAAGCTGCTAACCCCTCGGCCACGGAGCCGGTTCAATGGCAAACTACCGAACGTAAACTTGCCAAGAGATCACAAACACCCAAAAAATGCTGGGTTTGACTGCGTTGTCCCGTAAAGGATATACAACTAACTTTCACTTCCTCTAGACAGGTTCCATCCAAGATAATGAGTTCTATAATGAGTTTTACCGCGTAAAATCATTGATATTTCTAACTGTTGTGGAATTTTTAATGGACCCAATTAGCACACGATACCTATTTTTCACTCTGTAACAAGAAGTCTGGCTACAATCTAACTACTCAAGCGATCAAGGCGACGCAAATCAGTATAAACTAACGAACCTTGTAAAAACTGGGCAGCCCTATGCTGTGATTGGAACCTGGTAACTTCTAGACCTGACTCATAGACTGTAATCTCTCAGGCCAAATCAACTGTAAAAACTCCAGCCGGGAGGGTTCGAACACAGGACAACCAGGGAGGTAAGCAAGTGTGCTAACCACTGCACCACAGCGGCTCAGTTACCAGTTTTACATGTTTAAGTTTTTATCTTCTCGTTCTATGACCAAAGAATATTAACTGTCTTCTTCTAATGTTTGTTTTTTGCACTCAATCGCTTTGAACTTAAGCGTAGTCCATACACACTACTGTTAGTAGTGCTGGACTGAATTTAGCGTGTGGATTTGCTTTCCCCATTAACAGTGTCCCTCGCCATCAGGCGAACCCACTCTGACTTCACAGGTACTTGTAATTTACGTCCTTAAGTCAAGGACAATAGGTTAACATTTTAGTCCAACTGTCTGATGTAGGGGTTGTGTAGGCATCAGCACATCGGATGTTTAAGAACACGCGTCCTTATCCATTCGGCCATGCTGACCTACTATAATGTCTGTGTTTACTAAAGAATGTTTGTTAACTGTCTCCCTCTAATGTCTGTGGTAACCAAAGAGTGTTAACTGTCTTCGTCTAATGTATGTGATGACAAAATAATTTTAATTGTCTCATCGTGATGTTTGTGGTGGACAAAGAATTTTAACTGACTCCTAATGTTTGGTGACCAAAGAATGTTAACTGACTCCTAATGTTTGGTGACCAAAGAATGTTAACTGACTCCTAATGTTTGGTGACCAAAGAATGTTAACTGACTCCTAATGTTTGGTGACCAAAGAATGTTAACTGACTCCTAATGTTTGGTGACCAAAGAATGTTAACTGACTCCTAATGTTTGGTGACCAAAGAATGTTAACTGACTCCTAATGTTTGGTGACCAAAAAATTTTAACTGACTCCTAATGTTTGGTGACCAAAGAATGTTAACTGATTCCTAATGTCTGGTGACCAAAGAATGTTAACTGACTCCTAATGTTTGGTGACTAAAGAATGTTAACTGACTCCTAATGTTTGGTGACCAAAGAATGTTAACTGACTCCTAATGTTTGGTGACCAAAGAATGTTAACTGACTCCTAATGTTTGGTGACCAAAGAATGTTAACTGACTCCTAATGTTTGGTGACCAAAAAATGTTAACTGACTCCTAATGTTTGGTGACCAAAGAATGTTAACTGACTCCTAATGTCTGGTGACCAAAGAATGTTAACTGACTCCTAATGTTTGGTGACTAAAGAATGTTAACTGACTCCTAATGTTTGGTGACCAAAGAATGTTAACTGACTCCTAATGTTTGGTGACCAAAGAATGTTAACTGACTCCTAATGTTTGGTGACCAAAGAATGTTAACTGACTCCTAATGTTTGGTGACCAAAGAATGTTAACTGACTCCTAATGTTTGGTGACCAAAGAATGTTAACTGACTCCTAATGTCTGGTGACCAAAGAATGTTAACTGACTCCTAATGTCTGGTGACCAAAGAATGTTAACTGACTCCTAATGTTTAGTGACCATAAAATGTTAACTGACTCCTAATGTCTGGTGACCAAAGAATTTTAACTGACTCCTAATGTTTGGCGACCAAAGAATGTTAACTGACTCCTAATGTCTGGTGACCAAAGAATGTTAACTGCACACCCCTGATATCTGTGCCTTTGCCTCTTTCATCACTCATCAAGGCTTTCTAAGGTATTGTGAATATGTTTCTTTAGAGCACATATGTGTGACTTTTAGTAATGCTTTTGTTTGTTTCCACATATTCTATCACGTGAACAAAATCAGTACATGCACACGCACCTAAAAAATTGTAGAAACAATCACAATAAAACTACTGTATACAGGTAGTGTAATAAAATAAAGGTCAATATATACAGTTAGAGGTTGGCATGCATTTCCTTAACTAGGTCCACAATACAACTGTTTAATATAGATCTTTGAAGAAGTCACGGAAGGGAAGAAGAAGAAAAACAGAGAGGCATTATGCTGGTGGTATATAGTTAGAGCCGGTCTCTCTGGCTGAGGGTTTACAACACTTTCTCCATAATCCCGTTTATCACGCAGAGTCTCGTAGCGGGAGAGAACTGGGAGCGGTTCGACCCCCGCTGGTGACTTGCGGGATACTGAGCCGGCCGCTCAGAAAGCAATGGCAAACTACTGGGCGTAATCTTGCCAAGAAATCAACAGACATCTGAAAGATGCTGCTGTTGACAGCGATGTCCTGTAAAGGATATGCAAAAAAGATATATATATATATATATATAGTTAGAAAAGGGGTGAGGCTAGGTTGAGGAAATACACAGAGCGTAAATTCATTACCATTCTTTCAATGTTTGTGAGCTCAAAGAACATCATCAGTTTGACTCGCAAAATGGCATCATCTACAGTCCGGACCTCGTCGACCTACATGTGTACAATAACAGACAGATAGTGTGAAATCTGTAACTTACAGAGTGTGGTAGTGATAGCGTGGTAGTAGAAGAAACACTACTAGATCTAGGAGTAAGAGTAGTAACAATAGCAACAGTACGGTAGTAGTAGTAGTAACACAAAAAGTAGTACTAATAGCGATTATTGTAATAATAGTTACAGCTGCAACATTAGTATAGTAGTAATAGTAGAATCCAGCTTAAGAATGGAGGTGGAGGCAGTCACTGCGGCTCTCCGCTGGATGGAGAATACGACACACACACACACACACACACACACACACACACACACACACACACACACACACACACACATACACACATCGTGATTGTAACTGACTCAGAAAGCATGCTGACGAGGGTGAGGACGGGCATGCTTCGTGCGGAGTGGCTTGCTTCGCTTCGGAGGTCACGGGTGACAAGCATCACCTGGATCTTTTCTCCGAGGCATGCCGTTGTGCTGGGAAATGAACAGGCGGACAGATTGGCTGGCTCTGCAGAACTTGGTGGAGTATTGATACATGATAAGGCAGACGTGGTTGCGGCCTTGTGGGAGCACGTGTACACCTCGGAGGAGCAAATGGATTACCATGGTCTGGCAAGAATGAGACAGCGAGGAGTGACGAGGGGATCTGGCCGACGCTCAACGCTCAGAGGAAAGGCGAGACGGACATATAATCAGATTGCTACTGGTACTATTGGTGTTGGAACTCTTCGCTGGCTGCTGAGGATGGGGACGGAGCGCTTATGGGAATGCCCCGAATGCTGTGATGTCGATTCCTAAATCAATCAATCAATCAATAATAGTAGAAGAAGAAGCAGCAGCATCAGTTATAGTAGTAGTAGTAGTAGTAGCAGCAGCAGCAGCAGCAGCAGCAGTAGTAGTAGTAGTAGTAGTAGTAGTAATAGTAGTAGTAGTAGTAGTAGTAGTAGTAGTAGTAGTAGTAGTAGTAGTAGTAGTAGTAGTAGTAGTAGTAGGAATAGTTGTAGTGGCCGCAGCAGCAGTAGTAGTAGTAGTAATAGGAGTAGTAGTTGTATTGGTAATACAATACACCACGTAAACAATCGCCAGCTCACTATATTAAAGCAAAGAGCTCTTTTTCCATTCCGTGAAGGACATTTGGTAAATGGTACTAACCCCATCTTCTATAGACAGATCGGAATTCGATGTGTGGTATTAATAATATCACAGCGACCACCTTTACTATAAACCCATGGGAACTCGATGTATGGTATTAATAATACCACAGCGACCATCTTTACTATAGACCCATGGGAACTCGATGTGTGGTATTAATAATACCACAGCGACCACCTTTACTATAGACCCATGGGAACTCGATGTGTGGTATTAATAATACCACAGCGACCACCTTTACTATAGACCCATGGGAACTCGATGTGTGGTATTAATAATACCACAGCGACCATCCTTACTATAGACCCATGGGAACTCGATGTGTGGTATTAATAATATCACAGCGACCACCTTTACTATAGACCCATGGGAACTCGATGTGTGGTATTAATAATACCACAGCGACCATCCTTACTATAGACCCATGGGAACTCGATGTGTGGTATTAATAATATCACAGCGACCACCTTTACTATAGACCCATGGGAACTCGATGTGTGGTATTAATAATATCACAGCGACCACCTTTACTATAGACCCATGGGAACTCGATGTGTGGTATTAATAATACCACAGCGACCACCTTTACTATAGACCCATGGGAACTCGATGTGTGGTATTAATAATACCACAGCGACCACCTTTACTATAGACCCATGGGAACTCGATGTGTGGTATTAATAATACCACAGCGACCACCTTTACTATAGACCCATGGGAACTCGATGTGTGGTATTAATAATACCACAGCGACCATCCTTACTATAGACCCATGGGAACTCGATGTGTGGTATTAATAATATCACAGCGACCACCTTTACTATAGACCCATGGGAACTCGATGTGTGGTATTAATAATATCACAGCGACCATCCTTACTATAGACCCATGGGAACTCGATGTGTGGTATTAATAATACCACAGCGACCATCCTTACTATAGACCCATGGGAACTCGATGTGTGGTATTAATAATATCACAGCGACCATCCTTACTATAGACCCATGGGAACTCGATGTGTGGTATTAATAATATCACAGCGACCATCCTTACTATAGACCCATGGGAACTCGATGTGTGGTATTAATAATATCACAGCGACCAACCTTTACTATAGACCCATGGGAACTCGATGTGTGTATTAATAATATCACAGCGACCACCTTTACTATAGACCCATGGGAACTCGATGTGTGGTATTAATAATATCACAGCGACCACCTTTACTATAGACCCATGGGAACTCGATGTGTGGTATTAATAATATCACAGCGACCATCCTTACTATAGACCCATGGGAACTCGATGTGTGGTATTAATAATATCACAGCGACCATCCTTACTATAGACCCATGGGAACTCGATGTGTGGTATTAATAATACCACAGCGACCATCCTTACTATAGACCCATGGGAACTCGATGTGTGGTATTAATAATATCACAGCGACCACCTTTACTATAGACCCATGGGAACTCGATGTGTGGTATTAATAATACCACAGCGACCACCTTTACTATAGACCCATGGGAACTCGATGTGTGGTATTAATAATACCACAGCGACCATCCTTACTTCCCAGAACAGGCCCTGGTGCTCATTGTAGGTGGGTTGTCTGGAAGCCAAGGTCAATGAAAAAAAAACAGATCTGCCCGGATGGGGATTCGAAGACCGTGAGGGCAGGCAAGCTTGCTAGCTAATGCACTACCACAGCTCCCCCTGTGTCCTGCGTGCTTGACGTCATTTCTGGTTAATTAAATCATTCAACAGCGAAACTGATTGGGAACTGCGCTGGCAGTGCAGCATGAGCACGGTCTGACAATGATTCGACGTCTGGGCACGTCGCCTGCTAAGTGAGGGAAGGCTGACCACCTTTTCCCGCGAGCATTCAGGCCTACAACATGCAATGGTCTTCTCACATCACAGAACCACAGCAAGAAGATGATGTAACAGGAACGAAGTAGGGTTCCTCTCAATTCTACACATATCATGGCTCGTTGCTTTATGAGAGATAGGGAAGTGAATCTTCACAGCCGGGCTTGACTAGACTATATCTACACCTTCTGGTCCATCGCTCTACCTGCGATATAAGTACACAGGACGAATACTTATCGCTAAATCAATAGAATTCGTTTTTTCACACAGACGCACACAATACATAAATATTTTAGGGTTCTAAAATTCAGTACATTTTTTGAGAAAAAAGAAAATCAATTAACGAGGTACTACTCACGATGTGCCAGCTCCGTGGCGAAGGTGTTACGGACGGAGTTCGTAATCCCGCATACCGGCGTTTGAAACACAGTTGCAGACCATTTGGCAGCAAACCGTCTCGTGTTGGGTTTTTACGAAATGGTATGGGTGCCTGTCGCGCAGAAAGCAACGGCAAACTACTGAACATAAACTTGTCCAGAGTTCACGAACAGCAAAAAATGCAGTGTTTGACAACTACGTCCTATAACGGATATGCAACTAGCTTTAACACACGATGTACATGAGCGTTGTGCTGAACGTACCAGACCATAGTGCAACATTATTACCGCACTGGCGCCTTGCCGTCTTGACAGACGATAGTTTGTTACATTGTGCTCCAAAACAGGCATAATAACTACAACCCATGGCGGTAGCGAATGTGACTGATCAGACCAATTTGCGGTGTAAATGTTCGTCCACAATGGATGAATGTGAACACATGGTCATTTCCACCATAACGCACCATCTGACGTCTCACGCGATCAGTGTGTGGCCTAACTGCAATCATTTTCTCCTTTGTCTTTATTCCATTTCTGAGCTTTGCCCTCCATGGAACACGATCATTGGCGATTTTCTCCCAATGTGAAATATCAAGGGATGTATCAATCATGCCCCGCTTACACACATCTTTATATCGTAGTAGAGGCCGACCCCGAGATCTTTTACCTATCTGTAATTCACCAAAAAAAAAAAAAAAAAAAACGGATGTCCTTTGGTATTCTACCATCATCCATCCTCCTAATGTGTCATATCCATCTAAGTCTACGAAGACTGAACATGGAATAAACCGTCACACAACCTGATCTGTTCAATACTTCAGTATTTGTGATTTTATCTTGCCACTTAATACCAAGTATTCTTATCAGATTACACCTTCGCAAAATCAACACCTGCGAAATGAGATGCCTGAGGAGAGCTGCCAACTTAACAATCCGAGACCGAGTAAGAAATGCTATTATCAGACAGACTGTGGGATCAACACCTTGTGCCACATTTATTGAAAGACAGAAGATCAAGTGGTTTGGCCATGTCGTTAGAATGCAACACCAGCAACAACCATCACTGGCCTTACATCAAAGATCATCTGCGACGAGACCACAAGGACGTCCAAGAAGAAAATGGATTGACGACATCAGAGACATTGTACACCACACGGAATGACACTATCCAGTGTCGCCCACCGGGCGCTGGAACGTAAATTATTCCTCCCCACGCCGCTTGACGGCAGAAGTGGAAGATGATGATGATGATGATTCTTATCAGACACCGCATATGAAAGCTGTTTAAACGTTTCTCTTGGTGTGAGTAAATTGACCAGGCTTCACTGCCATAAAGAAGAGTACTAAGGACAGTCTTGATAGACCAGGACTTTTGTTTTAGCAATAAGCTTCGTGTTCACCCAGACTACTTTTGTTAACCTGTTCATTGTTGTTGCTGCCTTACCAATCCTGATGTTAATTTCCTGATCTAGGGATAATTTGCTATTAACCTCTGATCCTAGATATGTACATATATACACTATAACCATATGTCTGTAAAAGCTTAGGACATAAAGATGGTCTTACATTGTAGTAAAACTGGTCAGCAATAACTTTGAGAACAGTGAAGTTATTCTTGTTCGGTATCATTCGTGTTTTGTTGTCTGGGTCTGTTCCATGCCAGCTGAAGTTATGAAGCCTGGGGAACAGTTAATAGAAAACCTTAGCTAAAAACATGATATAGCTAAAACACGACATGTAAACATTGGTTCTTTTCTATCACAAACAGATGAATAACTGAATGGCTTGACTGACTGACTGACTGCCATGTTGACTGGCTGATTTCACTCCGACTGAACTATCCATTATTGCTAAATATCGCATAAATTATATTACACTTGTACCAAATAGAGGAAATGGTTGCTTCCACGAAAGGCAGATTAAAGGAACATTTGTGTGTGTGTGCATGGTACAACATAACAGCTTGTAAATACGTGCATGTATCTCTACATGGAATAACACAACAGCTGATGAACACTTGCATGTATCACTACATGGCACTTGACAACACAAATGTGCCTTATCTAGCATCAAATGAATAAATCACCAAAAAACGAGATGTAGATTGTGAGCTTTACTGAAACACGATTACAATGAAACAAATTGGACGTTGCGGCCAAAGCTTTTGTCAGTACAGAACAAACACAAACCGACACAAAACTATATGAAACACACTACATGACAATATTAAGGGTACTTATCTGAATCTGTATCCTTGCTTGGAGCGACTGGAGCGTTAGACGACTATCAGTGGATTGTGTGGACCGGATGTATGGTCAACAGGTCAAAGGTCAATACCTTCAGAAGCCCAGGTATTGGCTAAGCCACCCGGTGCGAGGACAGGCGGGAAAGGGGTGGGGATGGAGAGGCGCCCATGTGAACGGAAAGTAAAAAATCGAGATTGGCGAAAATGTCACGGACGAAGTTCGCAATTTCTCGTTACCCGCTCGAAACACAGCTGCGGGCGACCTGGATGCAGACCGCCATTTTGTTGGTGCTCACCGAGTGGCACGAGTGCCTGTCGCTCAGAAAACAATTACAAACCACTGAACGCAAACCTGCCACGAAATCCCAAATAATGCTGGGGTTGACTGCCCCTACCAAACACCAGCGAGGCGACTTTTTTAACCACTTGGTTCAACGGGATTTGTTTAGTTCTCTCCATGAGCTCTACATTGGTGATTCTGGCATACCATTTTATTGCCACCATTCTGTGCAGGCACATGTTAGTGCATGTTTTGTAGTTTATTAGCAATTCTTTTAGTTGTTCTTCGTGTTTCCAACCAATACAGCAGCGCCGATATAAGTTTGGTGCTGAGTTTATCTTCATTTGACTTCCACAAATTTCCTAGAGCTATGACAGCTCCGCTTGCCTTTTGTATTCTTACTTTAGTCTCTCTCTCTCTCTCTCTCTCTCTCTCTCTCTCTCTCTCTCTCTCTCTCTCTCTTCTCTCTCACTCTCTTCTCTCCTCTCTCTCTCTCTCTCGCTCTCCCTCTCTCTCTCTCTCTCTCTCTCTCTCTCTCTCTGATACCCCATGTTTTTCCTCGTTGCTTCCCAAACAGGTGTATGCTTCACTCTTTTGAAGTGGACTTTCACCAAGGTCGTTATTTGCTTGGTTTATTCTCATTATCTTTGCCTTATATCTATGCACTTTAAGACCTTATTGTTCTGACACTTCTTCACGTGTGATTAGTTTCTGCTGCATTTGATTACGTGTATGTGACAGGAATCCAGTGTCGTCAGCGAAGTCCAAATCATCAAGCTGCTTTGTCAGAGTCCAGTAAATTCCATTACTGAGGGTTGTTGTTGTCTTCATAACTTAGTCTATAGTCAGTAAAAAATTGTATGGTGGCAAAAGACATCCCTGTTGTGTTAGACCCTTTTTACGACCTTCATAGCACCATAAGGAAAATAGTATGAAACTAGAATCAGCCGAGTGAACTAATAAAAAAAAATCCCATCATTATTCGTGTATCTCCGCAGATTTCGGATCCTAGTGTTCTAGATCGATTCTATTGATTATATTCCTTCATGCATTATCATAGACTATTCAGAATCATTTCTGTAGGCCTGTCTCTACCTCTTCATTGATGTCTATGTACAGTCGTCAAGGTGTTCTCCAATACACTCTTCCGATTTTATGATCAAAGACCATTGTTTGTCTCTTTCTTAGCACCATTAAAGATAAAGTGAACATATGGGTTGAATACTTTGAGGAACTTCTGAATAGACCGCTTCCAAAAGGACCTTCTGATATCCAACCTAGAGAAGATTGTATCTGAGAAAGTCTAATAAAACTGTCCCTGACAAGAGGAAGCCACACTGGCGCTGTCCACCCCATCCTTTCCCAGAGCTCCTGCGCCATAGTGGTTAGTGCTGTCTAAAATAAATACCAGACCCTGCAACAGCGTGTTGATGGAGTGAGTAGGGAGACTGCTAGCTTCTTCTTCTTTCGCCTGTTATTCCTCCTTTGCAGCACAGATCCTCAACCAATTATCTCCACGTCATCCTGTCCTCCAGCTATCCATCCATCTAGCTCTCTGACCCCATTGAGCCTCCAAGCTGTATGCGATTATAGAGGAATTTGAGGACAGCCATTGAGAGCATCATAAGATCAAAATAACAGTGTATGAAATGAGGTGCTTAAGGAGAATAGCGTCAGAATAAAAAACATAATTAAAAACACGGTGAAATTCCTAACAAGAAATGGGAACAGCCTTGTGCATAAATTACATAGAAAGGCAGAAAATAAAAAGGTATGGATATCTAACAAAAACGGTCCTAATTTACCAGCTTCACGTGCAAATTACAACCGACATTAGGAAAAGCAGAAGAAAATGGCGACCGATGCAGAGATGGATTTATGGTGCTAGGTAAAACCCTTCATGGGCACACAACAACTGCAGTGCCTCTGGATCCTGGTGAGATGACTGAATTACTACCACAACATCTAACCACGCTATACAATGTAGAAAACAACAGCCGAAAAAAGAGAGAAGCACCTTGAGAACTCATCACAGTGTTTAACCATCAAAGATGCAGCTACAAGAAGGGGCTGAAGATGAAGGAAATGGGGAAGGATAAACAGGGTTAAATAGTATACAATAATATATGCAGCTTAGAAGCACAAAGCACACTTGTTTTTGTCTTTCGCATTGCCCCACGCATGTAAACATGCAATTATTTATACAATTTCTCCTTTAGCTCACCATTCATTCTCCCCAAGCATGAAGAGTGTTGGTCCCAAGAGAATCCGCCTCACCACTTTCTGTGTTTCAACACTTTGACAGTAGACCACCAAGGCCTCATTGGCGTCCAGTGATATCAAGTCCTTCACCCTGACACTGATGTGGACGATCTTATTCATGTGCACTATACAAGGCCTGGGGAAGCAAATAAATAATGAATACGTTGGAACACTTCATCAGTTAGCTAACTGAGGTAAAGGCCAAGATAGTGGAACACTGGAATTATAATTGTGCCAGATTAGTCCACATAAAAGGCAACTGCAACTGTTATTGAATCATGCCAGTAATTACAAGTACGAAAGCATTATTTACACTGAGTATCATTGCTTATGATAAGGCTTTACTGCCAGAGTTTATGGCACAGCTACAGGAGAATAGAGCGGAGCAAATAATGCCATCCAGCATGGGAATGGTAATTGCTGTCATTCCCTGGTTCACATGCATTAATTATGCCAACCTGGTAAACAATTTGTTTCATTATAATTGACTAGCTGACCCGGCCCGGCTTCGCCCAGTCCTTGGTGGGGAGCATCTCATTTAATTCATATAAGTAGTCATATAAGTTCCCGTTCCCGTTACCGACTGTCTGTCTGTCTGTCTGTCTGTCTGTCTGTCTGTCTGTCTGTCTGTCTGTCTGTCTGTCTGTCTGTCTGACCCGGCCCGGCATTGCCCAGCTCCTGGTGTGGAGCATCTCATTTAATTCATATAAGTAGTCATATAAGCTCACGTTCCCGTTCCCGACTATCTATCTGTCTGTCTGTCTGTCTGTCTGTCTGTCTGTCTGTCTGTCTGTCTGTCTGTCTGTCTGTCAGTCTGTCTATCTGTCTGATCCGGCCCGGCTTCGCCCAGCCCCTGATGGGGAGCATCTCATTTAATTCATATGAGTAGTCATATAAGTTCCCGTTCCCGACTGACTGTCTGTCTGTCTGTCTGTCTGTCTGTCTGTCTGTCTGTCTGTCTGTCTGTCTGTCTGTCTGTCTGTCTGTCTGTCTGTCTGTCTGTCTGTCTAATCATTTATTGGTTGCAGTTAGAACAACCTTAGATAAACGAAGACCAACTTGGTAATATATTAACTTGGGTAAATGGAGCAGCGGCAGCAGCAGCAGAAGAAGAAGAAAAAGGAGGAGTAGGAGCTGGGAGGAGGAAGAGGGAGGAGGAGGGAGGAGGAGGAGAAAGAGAGAAGAGGAGGATGGAGGAGGGAGAGGGAGGAGGGGGAGGAGAAGAGGAAGAGGGTAGGAGGTGGAGGAGGGGAGAGGAGGAGGAGGAGGAGGAATATAACGCATATGCCTGTAGATTTAATAATGGCTGAGGTTGTTCCATGTCTTCTTAGAGTTGGCGACAGTGTAAAGAAATATAAAATCTTCAAACTTTCATACTAAAAAAATATGACAGTGGGCTGCGCTGGAATGAAAGGAAGACGTGTAAAAAATTTCATCTCAATGGGATGGGCCGTTCGCGAGCGCATTAGGGACATATAGACAGACAGACAGACGGACGGAGATCGCCTTTTATATATAAGATATACCCATCCATGTTGGGTTTTCCTCTTGTCCGCTTACTCGTTAGGCCTCCCTCCATATACATCTTTTCCAGACTCTACACGCCCAAAGTATTTCATTTCACTTTCGTTTGTCTTAATAACCACATTTCTTTGACAATGAATCCCTGTTGAACGGTTCAGTGTGTTCTCTATTTCGCCCATGCAGGAGGAGGAGAGGGAGGAGGAGGGAGGAGGAGGAGAGAGTAGGAGGAGGGAGGAGGCGGAGGGAGAAGGAAGAGGGAGGAGGAAGAGGGAGAAGGAGGAGGGAGAAGGAGGAGAAGGAGGGGGAGGAGGAGGGAAGAGGAGGAGGGGAGGAGGAGGAGGGAGGAGGAGGAATGTGAAGGGAGGAGGAGGGAGGAGGTAGAGGGAGGAGGAGGAGGAGGGAGGCGGAGAGAGGAGGAGGGAGGAGGAGGAAGAGGGAGGAGGAGGAATGTGAAGGGAGGAGGGGGGAGGAGGTAGAGGGAGGAGGAGGAGGAGGAGGAGGAGGAGGGATTAGGAGGAGGAGGGAGGAGTAGGGTGGAGGAGGAGGCGAGGAGGAGGGAGGAGGAAGAGGGAGGAGGAGGGAGAAGGAGGGAGGAGGAGAACGCAGGAGGAGAAGGGAGCAGGAGGAGGATAGGGAGGAGGAGGGAGAGGAAGGAGGAGGAGGAGGAGGAGAGAGTAGGAGGAGGGAGGAGGCGGAGGGAGAAGGAAGAGGGAGGAGGCGGAGGGAGAAGGAGGAGGGAGAAGGAGGAGAAGGAAGAGGGAGGAGGAAGAGGGAGAAGGAGGAGGGAGAAGGAGGAGAAGGAGGGGGAGGAGGAGGAGGGAAGAGGAGGAGGGAGGAGGAGGAGGGAGGAGGAGGAATGTGAAGGGAGGAGGAGGGAGGAGGTAGAGGGAAGAGGAGGAGGAGGGAGGCGGAGAGAGGAGGAGGGAGGAGGAGGAAGAGGGAGGAGGAGGAATGTGAAGGGAGGAGGGGGGAGGAGGTAGAGGGAGGAGGAGGGAGGAGGAGGAGGTAGAGGGAGGAGGAGGGAGGAGGAGGAGGAGGAGGGAGGAGGCGGAGAGGGAGGAGGAGGAAGGAGGAGGGGGAGGAGGGAGGAGGAGGGAGGAAGAAGGAGGAGGAGGGAGGAGGAGTGATGAGGAGGAGGGAGGAGGAGGAGGAGGAGGGAGGAGGAGGAGGAAGAGGGAGGAGGAGGAATGTGAAGGGAGGAGGAGGGAGGAGGTAGAATGAGGAGGAGGAGGGAGGAGGAGGAGTGAGGAGGAGGAGAGGGAGGAGGAGGAAGGAGGAGGGGAGGAGGGAGGAGGAGGAGGGAGGAAGAAGGAGGAGGAGGGATGAGGAGGAGGAGGGAGGAGGAGGAAGAGGGAGGAGGAGGAATGTGAAGGGAGGAGGAGGTAGAGGGAGGAGGAGGAGGGAGGAGGAGAAGGGAGGAGGAGGGATGAGGAGGAGGGAGGAGGAGGGATGAGGAGGAGGGAGGGGGAGGAATGTGAAGGGAGGAGGAGGGAGGAGGTATAGGGAGGAGGAGGAGGAGGAGGAGGAGTGAGGAGGAGGAGAGGAGGAGGAGGAAGGAGGAGGGAGGAGGAGGAGGGAGAAGAAGGAAGGAGGAGGAGGAAGGAGGGAGAGGAAGGAGGGAGAATGAGGAGGGGAGGAAGGAAAGAGAGGTGGAAGGGGAGGAGGAGGGAGGAGGAAAGAGGTAGGGGGAGGAGGAGGTAGAGGGAGGAGGAGGAGGAAGGAAAGGGAGGAGGAAGAGGAGGAGAAGGGAGGAGGAGGGTGGAGGGAGGAGGAGGAGGGAGGAGGTAGGAGGAGGAAGAGGGAAGAGGGAGAAGAAGGGAGAAGGAGGAGGGAGGATGATGAGGGAGAAGGAGGCAGGAGGAGGAGGAGGGAGGCAGGAGGAGGAGGGATGAGGAGGGAGAGGGAGGAGGAGGGAAGATGAGGGAGGAGGGGGGAGGAGGCGGAGGGAGTAGGAGGGAGGAGGATGGAGGAGAAGGGGAGAGGAAGAGGGAGAAGGAAGAGGGAGAAGGAGGAGGTAGGAGGGAGAGGGATGAGAGGGAGGAGGAAGAGGAGAAGGGTGGAGGGAGGAGGTAGAGGGAGGAGAAGAGAGGGGGAGAGAGTTCGCCATTCCGAATTCATACTCGTCTAGTTCTTCCCTTCTACACGACTGTAGATAACTTCCTTACACATAAAAAGATGAATTGTTATTGATATTGCCGTGGCATGGAGGAATATCAGCAGCAGAGTTGATTAAAAAAAACAAAGACTGAGATCTACAGAGAGCCATGAACGCCTACGCCAGCCGGCACGGCACTTGATGATGATGATTGCCGTGTGACGATTCTGTGTAGTCACGTCATTTTCTTCCCTTTCCCTAGCGTTTTGGTTCGGGGATTCTTTCATCATCATCATCATATATTTACGTACGTATTTTGGGAGGGGGAGGAGGGAGGAGGAGGAAGAAGAGAAAAAAACTATGACAGTTGACAGCTCTGGAATGAAAGGAAGGCGTGTAGAAAATTTCATCTCAATCGGATGGGCCGTTCGCGAACAAATAAAGGACATACATATTTACATACATACATATATACATACACACATATTTACATACATACACTTTGTTTTATAAATATAGATGTAGAAGACCAAACACATATGGATGCGGTACATATGGATGCGATACACGTGGATACTTTTCGCTGGTATGTCTAACCTACAGAAACTCTTGTGGATAAAGTACTCTTGATATGCCGATGTCCTTGGCAATGGGTCGGTTGACTGGCTGGCTTTCCAAGATGCTTTTATTTGGCCATTTTTAATGCAAGCAACTTTAGTTGTGCAAACGATCAGGAGAAGATTTATGTGTAATGACGCAGCATGCGACGAGGCAACAATTTACAAACTTAAAGGTCATACATTATATAAGCTGAAACTGGTGCTACATGACGACTGCATACATGTGTTTGTTGTGTATACAGCAAGAGTGTGGCGGGGGTAGATAGTATCCATTAAAAAAACAAAACAAAAAATTAATAAACAAGCCAAGTATCAGTAACATGATGTGGGTTTGTAAAATGCTAGAACATTCATATTTTATAGGCAGTGCACTGAGGAATAGATGGCCGTAGTTTCCCTCCCATGGCAAACTACGAGGGCTGGCACTGAATCCCATCCGACACCGCTCAGGCCATAGTCAGCATCCATACACTTCGATGTGTGTTGAAGGAGATGGTGAACCCAGGTGCCAGGATGTTGTTTCTGTTTGCAAATAACCAATGATTAACTTGATCTCGAACGATATATGATTACATGCTCACAGTTAATAGGTCCCATGCCTGGTACTCGGATTTCTAATGTGTCTCTTCGTTATAAATGTAGTTTTGTGACTGCCCATAGCTTATTTCTGAGAAAGTACTGTGATACTTTCGTCTCGTATTCCCCAATATTAAGTATATTTCTGAGAAATTACTGTGATACTTTCGTCTTGTATTCACCAATATTAAGTATATTTCTGAGAAATTACTGTGATACTTTCGTCTCGTATTCCCCAATATTAAGTATATTTCTGAGAAATTACTGTGATACTTTCGTCTTGTATTCACCAATATTAAGTATATTTCTGAGAAATTACTGTGATACTTTCGTCTCGTATTCCCCAATATTAAGATAACTTATTCAAAAATATAGTGTGTATTAGATTGTTTGCCGGTCTCTCTGGCCGAGAGGTTACACGACTTTCTTCGTAATCCTGTTTATCCACGCAGGATAACGCAGCGCGCGAGAATTGGAAGAGGTTCTCCCCGCGTTGGTGACTTGCGGTATAACTGAACCGGCCGCTCAGAAAGCAATGGCAAACTACTGAACGTAATCTTGCCAAGAAATCAACAATCAGCTGAAAGATGCTGATGTTGACAGCGACGTCCTGTAAAAGATATGCGAATTATAAAAAAATTAGATTTTTTTATATGACAAACCAAGTGTCGCGGAAAAGTGAAGTAGAAATCAGTTTAATTGCAGTTTTATTCTTGATTGTACAAACGTTTTTTAGGCTATCAACAAAAGAACTGTGGTTTCACCTCTATTACATTGTGAACAACATTCCAAAGTAGGTCCTTTGTAGAACATCGCTTTCATTACGGCATGCCTAAAGGACTGTCTTAAGCTATTCTACCCTGCTGTATGCATTGTGTTGCCCAAGTGGTCTTGAATGTTCTGTATCCAACTTCACCCTGCCTCTTCCTCCAGGAACCATACCTTCCATGCTTCTTGCCAAAACATGCTTATAAGTCTGTTGTTTTCTTAATTATTATTTTTTTTTTTTAAATCTTCAATGTTCAGATTTTACGATGTTCAGATTTCTTCTCATCTACGGAATTCTACACATTTCCTGCAACATGCAAGTTCAGTAGTCTTTCTTCTTAAGCGGTTGCCAATTTATCGATGTTTCGCATCTGTATATTGTCACGAGAAAGAAGCAGGTTCCCGGTCCAGGTCCAATTTTGAAGAAAAAACAACAACAACAACTTTCCACCATCGTCCAACTAGCCTCTGTGGCTTCAGTTATATTTGAAGTGGTTCATGGTGCGAGATAAGTTTGTCTAGTTTTCTGAGCCAGTGTTAGCTGGCTTATCGGTTTTGACGAATTTGTGCCTGTGGTGTTAGTTGAGGGACTGGTTGGCCGGATAGTTTTCCTTTGAGTCCGTCTCCTCTGGTGATTTCTATTGTCAGTATTGGCTACTTGTGCGTTTCGCTTGGCTGACTTTTTATTTGGTCTTTTTGCCTCCTTTTTTGTGTATTGTCTGTAGAAGCTTTTCGATGTTTTCATTTTCCTCCATGCGCCTTTTTTTTCTCTTTCGAGTTTGAGTTTCTGCTGCCTTTCAATTTCTTCCTCTGTGGTCAACCACAGGACGAGCTCTGTGCCATCTATATAGTACCCATCTGGGAATTCGGGGTGTTCGTTATCATAGTGTATATCTGGGTATTATTAAGAGGTCTGGCAGTACACTGGTTTCCCCTTGAATTTTTTGGGCATCTTTTTTTTTTTCCTTTTGAATTCGTTGCGCCTGAGTTCGTTTTTTTCCTTTCTTCTTCTTTGCACATCGCGACGAGATACTCCAAGGTAGGTGGTGGGGCCGACGGGGTGTACTCTATGCCGTCGCCCTTGTGTTCATCTGGGTTTTCTTCAAAGGCCTGGCGGGATATTGGTTTCCCCTTGAATTTCTTGGGCGTCGTGGTTGGGCTGCTGGCTTTAACTTGCTCTTCCGGCTGGGTCTTTTGTTGGGTTTCATCTTGCGGCTTCTCTGTGTTCTTTTCCGTGTCTACTGCTGGTTTGATTTGGGTTGGCTCTCTTTCAGTTTTTAGCATTTCTCTCTCTCTCTCTCTCTCTCTCTCTCTCTCTCTCTCTCTCTCTCTCTCTCTCTCTCTCTCTCTCTCTCTCTCTCTGCTTTGATGTCTCTAGAATCTCTTCATTCTTCTTGTCGTATGCACCATGTGCTCCACCTCTTGCTTGATGTTTTGCTGTATTTCCTTTATGTCAGCCAGCAGTTTGTCATTGTCGCTGGTTGGTGCCGGTGTTTAAAGTAGCTTGATTTGTTTCTTTAGCTCGTCAATCTGGCTTTGCAGTTGTGCTCTTTCGGTTTGTGAGATGCACGTGGCTGTCTCGCAACTCCGCATTACTTCTTTATCTGGTGTCTTTCTGGTAATGGCGATCTTTAAGACGTCTCTGTGTCTTTGGAGGTATGGATAGCCCAGGTATCTTGCTCCATGCTTGCCAAGGCAGATGGCGCAATTTCTGTTGTTGTTGGGCATTCTGAAGTCATTGTCCAGCTTGGCCAACGGACATTCCTTAAATGTATGGTGCTCGGCGCAGTATCTGTAGATTTCTGTCTTGCTGCGACATGTTGTTCTGCTTCCTAGTGGTAGCTCCGTTTGAGGTTACGTGAATTACGTTCTTTGCTGCAGCTCGCAGGCATGTTCTCTCCGGTCGTCTTCTTTACGCTTTTGGCGGCTCCCACGCTGCACATCTTGTGTGTCTGTTGTCTCTTGGTGTTGGTCTTGCCAAGTGACATTTCGTCCCCCGTATCAGGTTTCTTGAACTGTTTGGGTGACTTGTTCTTGATAGCGCTCGCAGTTGCGAAGCAGGTTCTCAAAATGTTTGCTTTTATATATTTGCTTGTATTGTGCCATGGGCTATTAACTGTATTTAACCTCTGCATTACTATGTTTTTTTAAATTTTAATAATATTTTTAAGGGCTGAAGGTTCCAGGGGGGTAAGAACCGCCCCATAAAGTTCCAAGTCCCAGTGTGTCACTGGGATGACCGCATCTGCTGGTTGGCTAGGCTAAATCAAAGTGCAGATAACTATACTGCACTTTCATCTTAGTCAAAGGGCCGAGAAGCGATATGATGGTTAGTTCCCTTCTGAATTTTGTAGATTGCTTCCCATTGTTGTTAAACATGGAAGCAGAGTATTCAAGTTTGTGACATTTTAAATTTTTTTAAATTGTGGTTTGTAATGTTTATTTACATGTACATGGGTACGTCTATATGTCCGCCTATTTGTCTGTCTTTCAGTATGCACCTGTCTGGGAACATTATTTTATTTTAATTTATATTCAGAAAAATATCCCGATTTGTTGATATTGTGAACATAATACAGAATGATACTAAAGCATGATAGCATAACTGATGGATATTTAGGGTCACACAAAGACATGATGGTTTATACCAGTCACATCTGTGCATGATGAAGGAAACTGTAAGAACACCCATCTCCCGTGACAGATTACAAGATATCTATACTACACAATCACAATACACATGGATGTCATTTCAAACAGCCTATAACAAACCCTTTCAGATTCTCTGTGTCGCCATTTCTGTATTTGATTTCCAAGTACTCCTTCTGATTTGCAGAGTGACAGATCATCTTCGTAAAGACCTCTCGAAATAGGAACAGCTGCACAAATATAATTTTGAGAATATAGAAGGCAATCATGTATATGTTTATATATATATAATATATATATATATATATATATATATATATATATATATATATATATATATGTGTGTGTGTGTGTGTGTGTGTGTGTGTGTGTGTGTGTGTTCGTAAAGACCTCTCGAAATAGGAACAGCTGCACAAATATAATTTTGAGAATATAGAAGGCAATCATGTATGTGTGTGTGTGTATATATATATATATATATATATATATATATATATATATATATATATATATATATATTTATTCCATTGGCACCTTGCCGTCTTGACAGACGATAGTTTGTGCTTTAAAAAGGCATAAATAACTTTTAACTATGGCGGTAGCGAGTGTGACTGATAAGGCCAATTTGCGCTGTAAATGTCCGTTCACAGTGGGTGCATCTGAACACGTGGTCATTTCCACCATCATGCACCATCTTACGTCTCAAACGCTTGGTGTGTGACTTTTCTGCAATAATTTTCTCCTTTGACTTTATTCCATTTCTGATATTTGCCCTCCATGCAACACGTTCAGCGGCGACTTGCTCCCAATGTGCATTATCAATGCCTGTATCAATCATGTCCCGCTTACACACATCTTTGTACCGTAGTAGAGGCCGACCCTGAGATCTCTTACCCATCTGTAATTCACCAAAAAAGATATCTTTAGCATTCTACCATCATCCATCCTCCTAAGATGTCCTATCCATCTAAGTCTACGAAGACTGAGCATGGAATAAACTGTCACACACCCTGATCTTTCCAATACTTCAGTATTTGTGATTTTGTCTTGCCACTTAATACCAAGAATTCTTCGCAAACACCGCATATGAAAGTTGTTTAAATTGTTCTCTTGGTGTGAGTAAGTTGTCCAGGTTTCACTGCCATAGAGAAGAGTACTAAGGACACAGGCTTGATAGACAAGGACTTTTGTTTTGGCAGTAAGCTTCCTGTTCTCCCAGACTCTTTTTCTTAACCTGTTCATTGTTGTTGCTGCCTTACCAATCCGGATGTTGATTTCCTGATCTAGGGATAATTTGCTATTTACCACTGATCCTAGATATGTAAAATGGTCTACTATCTCTAGTTCAGCGTCGTCAATAAAGATTGATGGTACCCCATGTGCACCTTGTGACATAATCTGTGTCTTCTTTTTGCTAATTGTTAAACCAAATTCAGAACAAGCATTGGAGAATGCAGATAGTAGACATTGCAATTCTTCCTCAGAGTGGGTCGTAACTGCAGCATCATCTGCAAAAAGCAACTCTCTGATCAGTACCCTCCTAATTTTGGTCTTAGCCTTCAATCTCTGAGCATTGTAGAGGCCGCCATCTGAGCGTGAGTGAATGTATATACCACCATCCTGATCACGAAATGCATATTTCAGTAGAAGTGAAAAGTATATTCCAAAGAGGGTGGGAGCTAGTACACAACCTTGCTTAACTTCACTCTTGATTTCAAATTCTTCAGAAGTTGCACCATCAAACTTGATTATACCCTTCATGCCTGTGTGGAACGATTCCACAATGGACAGAAGAGTTGGTGGGCAGCCAATCTTCTTTAGTGCCTTGAACAGACCCTCACGACTGACCAAATCAAATGCCTTTGTGAGGTCGATGAAGGCAATAAACAGTGGTTGATTCTGTTCACGGCATTTTTCTTGCATTTGTCGCAATGAGAATATCATATCAGTGGTAGACCGGTTCTGTCGAAAGCCACACTGTGATTCGGGGTAGACTTGATCTCCTAGGACTTGAAGTCTGCGCAGAACAATTCTGGCAAATACTTTTCCAACAATACACAGAAGTGAGATACCCCTATAGTTGTTGCAGTCGCCCGATCGCCCTTGTTCTTGTACAGTGTTATGATGCTTGAATCTTTGAAATCCTGTGGGACTTGTCCTTCACGCCAGCATAGCTCTATTAGCTGGTGGATCTGTAGAGTGAGTGTGTCTTGCCCACTCCTGATAACTTCTATTGGAATCCCATCCTTACCTGGAGCCTTGCCAGATGCAAGTTCATTTATAGCACACTTAACTTCTGTTATGGTGGGAAGTGTGTCCAGGTGGTCAAGAGTTGGTAGAGCCTCTATGGCGTTGAGGGCATCATCCGCTAGTTTGGTCTCACTTGAGTAAAGCTCCAAATAGTGCTCTACCCATCTGTCCATCTGCCGTTTCTTGTCAGTGATGATTTCTCCAGTCAAGGTTTTCAATGGTGCACTTCTTTTGATCACTGGACCACAGGCTTTCTTTATTCCTTCATACATGCTTCTTATGTCTCCCTTATCACTTGCGATTTGAATGGACTCACATAACTTGATCCAATAATCATTTGCACACTGCCTGGCAGCCTTTTGCACATCCTTCCTAGCTTGCCTTAGCTCACTCAGAGTGTTACGCGTTGGTCTTTCCTTGTTTCTTAAGAGGGCTTTCTTCTTCTTATCAATCAAGGGCTGCAGAGTCTCGCTGTTGGCCGCAAACCAGTCCTGCCTCTTATGATCCACAGTGCCGTAAACCCCTACGGCAGTTTTATAAAGAGTTTCCTTAATTTGACCCCACTTTTCATTTACTGTACAATTTTCTGGTGTATCAGTGAAAGCGTCTTCAAGTTGCTGTTGAAACTGAAAGCACTTTTCAGGATCATGAGTGTTAATAATATTAATCCTGGGGCTAGATTTGTGTTTAGCTGTGTAGATTCTCTTTGGTCTCAGTCTAACCCTTGCAACAACCAAAGAATGATCCGTATCAGAGTCAGCACTGTGGTAACTACGAGTCAATGATATTTGGTTCAGATGTTGTCTCCGTGTGATGATGAAGTCCAGCTGGTGCCAATGGCCGGATCTTGGATGTTTCCATGTGACCTTATGCATCTCTTTTGTTTTAAAAAAAGAGTTTGTAATACATAGGTCATTACTGGTGCAATGCTCCAGCAGCCTTTGCCCATTTTCATTCATGCGACCGATGTTGTATTTTCCAAGGCACACTGGCCATGAACTCGAGTCCTTGCCCACACGAGCATTGAAATCACCGAGCATATAAATGTAGTCAGATTTTGGAACTGCCTTGATCACGGAGTCTAACTCCTCATAGAACAAATCCTTCACATCATCAGAGGAATCGAGTGTCGGTGCATATGCAGTAATAATGGTGGCAAACCCACAAGAGGTTGCCAAGCGCAGGGACAATAGTCTTTCATTTCCTCCTGCTGGAATTTCAATCATTCCAGAAGCTTATTCTTCACTGCAAAGCCCACACCGTGTTGCCTTTTTTTCTGCCTGCCCTCTACCCTTCCAGAAAAAGGTTGTAGTTGTTTTCCCTGAGTGACCCTTCCTCAGCGAGGCGAGTCTCCTGCAGGCCAGCAATATCAATGTTAAGACGATTGAGTTCGGCATCAATCACAGCCGTTTTTCTCACATCGTCAATATTGGTCAAGTCAGTGGAAAATCCTGGACACATGGTTCTCACGTTCCAGGTTGCAAGCCGTAGCTTGAGGTTTCTATTTTTATTTTTGTTTGTACCTGGTGCATTGGTTTTACAGCCTGCGATTCAGATTTTGTCCTAGCCCCAAGCACCCATTGAAGCAGGCAGGCTGTGGCGGATAAGTAATATATGTTGTTATGTATATATGATGTTAAGTAATATATATATATGTATATACATTCACTCACGCTCAGATGTCGGCCTCTACAATGCTCAGAGATTGAAGGCTAGACCAAAATTAGGAGGGTACTGATCAGAGAGTTGCTTTTTGCAGATGATGCTGCAGTTACGACCCACTCTGAGGAAGAATTGCAATGTCTACTATCTGCATTCTCCAATGCTTGTTCTGAATTTGGTTTAACAATTAGCAAAAAGAAGACACAGATTATGTCACAAGGTGCACATGGGGTACCATCAATCTTTATTGACGACGCCAAACTAGAGATAGTAGACCATTTTACATATCAAGGATCAGTGGTAAATAGCAAATTATCCCTAGATCAGGAAATCAACATCCGGATTGGTAAGGCAGCAACAACAATGAACAGGTTAAGAAAAAGAGTCTGGGAGAACAGGAAGCTTACTGCCAAAACAAAAGTCCTTGTCTATCAAGCCTGTGTCCTTAGTACTCTTCTCTATGGCAGTGAAACCTGGACAACTTACTCAAACCAAGAGAAAAATTTAAACAGCTTTCATATGCGGTGTCTGCGAAGAATTCTTGGTATTAAGTGGCAAGACAAAATCACAAATACTCAAGTATTGGAAAGATCAGGTTGTGTGACAGTTTATTCCATGCTCAGTCTTCGTAGACTTAGATGGATAGGACATCTTAGGAGGATGGATGATGGTAGAATACCAAAGGATATCTTTTTTGGTGAATTACAGATGGGTAAGAGATCTCAGGGTCAGCCTCTACTACGATACAAAGATGTGTGTAAGCGGGACATGATTGATACAGGCATTGATAATGCACATTGGGAGCAAGTCGCCGCTGAACGTGTTGCATGGAGGGCAAACATCAGAAATGGAATAAAGACAAAGGAGACAATTATTTCAGATAAGTCACACACCGAGCGTTTGAGACGTAAGATGGTGCATGATGGTGGAAATGACCACGTGTTCACATGCACCCACTGTGAACGGACATTTACAGCGCAAATTGGCCTTATCAGTCACACTCGCTACCGCCATATGTAAAAGTTATTATGCCTTTTTAAAGCACAAACTATCGTCTGTCAAGACGGCAAGGTGCCAATGTAATGTTATATATATATATATATATATATATATATATATCTATATATATATATATATATATATATATATATATATATATATATATATATATATATATATGTGTGTGTGTGTGTGTTTAAAAATATGTTATATATATATATATATATATATATTATATATATATATATATATGTGTGTGTGTGTGTGTGTGTGTGTGTGTGTGTGTGTTACTTAATATGTTTTATGTGTGTGTATGTGTGTTTTTTATATACGTTGTGTGTGTGTGTTTTTTTTAATATGTTATATATATATATATATATATATATATATATATATATATATATATATATATATATATATATATATATGTGTGTGTGTGTGTGTGTGTGTGTGTGTGTGTGTTACTTAATATGTTTCATGTGTGTGTGTTTTTTAGTATACGTTGTGTGTGTGTGTGTGTGTGTGTGTGTGTGTGTGTGTGTGTGTGTGTGTGTGTGTGTGTGTGTGTGAGAAAGAGAGTGTGTCGCTTGTCGTCCCGGGAGGAAAGTGGAATCAACAAGCACACCTTTAAGATCCTTATACTTGGGAATTATTGACAGACTTCTGTATCTCTGCACAAGTGAAGTAACGTTCTTATCTTCTCTGAGTATGTCAGGAGTTTTAGTAGAACCTGTGGGAAATATATTACCAGGTGATATGAGTCTGCTTCAGACTAATTCTTATGTGAGAGCCTTTCTCCAGCCGTACTCAGATGCTTCCGAAAGATACTCTGACATAAGACAGATGAGTTCACTAAGTCTAAACTATTCGCTAACAGAAGGAAATGGTAACAGCCAGCACAGACACCTAGTTCCCTTTGCTAGACTATTAAGCTAAGGCTAGATTACCTTATATAATCTATGTTAATCCATGAATTGAAATACACCAGCACACAAGCACTAATATCCCATCCCCTTTAAACAATAAGGGACGTATATTTCTTTCCTAATTAAGGATGCATAGATATTCTCCGTCCAGTTAGGTAGCACACTAACTACAAAAACAAGTTTCCAACTATATATTACCTTGTGTCCAAATCTCCGTTCTCTTTTGATGTCACTACATCAACAATCTAATTTGCCGTTTCCTTCACATCAAAAGTCTGTGAAATCACGTATTCGTTCGTTGCCGCTCCGTCCCGTTTTTCTCCGCGTTCCCAAACTCTCGTACATCAATCAGTTTTAACGCTTTGATCCACGTCTTCGTGTTCCCCAACCCGATGTCTCCGCGTCTCCGTTGCTTGTCCGATAAGATCGGCAGTCAATGACCCCTGGTCACAACTGTATTTGTCTCCTATACCATTCGGTCAATAACCGTCACTTTGTCCTCGCTCAAGACTGAAGGCTCGATTGTTATTCTGACTCACGGTCCATAATTTTCCATTCTCATATATTGCAATTAATTTTATATGTAAGTTATCGGGGAATCACTAAACTCGCAGTATCCCGTGACATAGGCCCCCTCTTAAGAGAGTTGACCGCGTCGACTCTTCCTCACTGGAGTTTTGATTCCTATGATCCACCAACCTATTCCTCTTCCTCTGGAGTTGGATGTCTAGATAGGAAATCCGCTCCTACATTCTCCTTACCAGGGATGTACTCCACTGTGAAGTTGTACGGCTGCAGCAACAACGACCACCGCATCAACCGTGCGTTGAGCTTCTGCGAAGTAGCTAGGAACATCAAGGGTTGATGATCTGACTGTACCCTAAACTGTACTCCATACAAATATGGTTGAAATTTTTGTACGGCCCATACGAGTGACAAGCATTCTCTTTCCACTGTAGAATAATTCTTTTCCGCCGGTAAAGTTTCTTACTGGCATAGGCTACAGGTTTCAACACCGAAGCGTCTTCTATCCCTTCTTGTAACAAGGCTGCTCCAATTCCGATCCCACTCGCATCTGTTCTTAGCACAAAGGGCTTTGAAAGGTCTGGGAGTTGTAGAACTGGCTTGTTCACCAACGCCTCCTTTAATTGACTGTAGGCCCCTTCGCATTCTGAAGTCCATATAATTGTATCTGGGAGTCCCTTTTTCAAGGTTTCCGTTAATGGATTTCCCAGTTCGGTAAAATGTGGGATGAACTTCTGATAAAACCCACACAACGATAGAAAGGATCTTACATCTTTCTTAGTTTTAGGTCTTGGAGCTCGTCTTACTTTTTCCAGGTTCTTCTCCTCCGGGACAATTTTTCCTGGAGTGATAGTATGACCTAGAAATTCCAGAGTTTGGTAACCAATCATGCACTTGGTTGGGCGCGCGGTAAGCCCTGATTCCCGGAGCCTGTTGAAAACTCTCTCCAATGACCCCAACTGGTCATCTAAACTGTCACTAGCAATCAGTATATCATCCATGAATTAGATAATGGACGGATCACGTAGAGGATCTAACAAAACTCTCATCATGCGAGTAAACACACTAGCGCATTGCTGAGTCCAAAAGGTATGACGTTGAACTCATAGTGTCCAATGGGTGTACTGAAAGCCAGCAGAGGTCGAACTTCCGGTTAGACCGGGATCTGATAATAACCCCTACTCAGATCCACTTTAGAGAAGTACTTAGCCTTATGGAGCCTGGCGAATAACTGGGTTGGATTCTGCAAAGGTTCCACCTGAAACTGGGTATGACTATTCAAGAGTCTATGGTCAATACACAACCTGTATTCGCCACTCGGTTTGCGTAACAACACCACTCCGGCATTATATGGGGATGTGGATGTCGCGATCACATCATCCTCCAACAGTTTCTGTATCTCCTCCTCCAAAGTCTTCTCTTTAGAAAATGGCACTGGGTAAACTTTTTGGCGGACAGGATCTTGCGTGGTTAAGGTCATCTCGAACTCGACTAGCTCCGTCCGACCTGGTTTATCTGTCAGGATCTGCTTATGGGATTTGAGAACCTGGGCAATCTTTTCCCTCTCCTGGAGAGTCAGATCAGAGTTCACCTGTACTTCCCGATAAGTTTCCTGGTGCACTAGAGGGTACTCCCTGCCCTCGTCTGGTCGGGTTTCAGTCTCCACTGCTACCGCCATTGCCATGAGATGGGCTGCTCCTTCACCGGTTCTTTCTTCATATTTCCTCAAGAGATTAATATGGAAAATCTTCGACTATCCCCCGGATCCGGATTTGATAGTTGGTTCTGGATACCATCCGTTCCACGGGAAATGGTCCCTGCTATCCTATCTCCAGTTTGTTGGTTCCCGTTGGGAGTAGCAACAAGACTTTGTCTCCCACCTCAAGAACTCTGTCTCTAGACCTACGGTTGTAGTATAACAGAGTGTGTAACATCTCTGTTAATAGGTTTGTTGTGCAAAGTTTAGGCACGGTTGAGCATCCAATAAGAACGTTACTAAGGGTGCTCAAGTCGTGACGTAGGGTTTTTGGTAGAGGAGTTACAGCTAAGGTCGGAGAATCCCGGTGACATCATACCATGTCCCCTGTGTACTATTCTTCAGGTCTTATGTTCAATAAAACCTTTTAGAGAACAACATCAGGACTTGTTTATAATCGTCCTGTCCTGTCTGGTACAGTACAGATTTGGCGCCG